>JBBMOC010000259.1:127431-162431 GCA_037975185.1 Centropyge bicolor | reverse complement strand
AACTAAAGAGAAATCAGGTTTGAATTTGAATCACTAATATTAGGACAAATGTGATTTCCACATAAATGGATTAGGAAACACAGTCGCAGTTGAGAAACAGGTTAGAGTGTATTTTATATTACAAGCAGATATGTGTTTGCATCTTTACCTGAAGCAGCTCAGGATGATGCTTCATGTCTGAGCTCATAACTGTGACTCTATAAATCTGATATTCATGATGATTTAATTCGTGTCTTTTTTCTAATATGTTGGTTTAAAAGCTCCATAAATGAGCTGCTGTCTGAGGCTTTGATCTCACAAACGTCACAGTCTGAGATCTGGTTTGCGATTGGATGCCGAGCAAAAGCCTCAAAACTGCTGCGGCTTTATTACTGCAAATTAATTATCAAAAGAGAATTACAATCCAACAAATAAAAAAAGTTTCCACTGGTTTTCATCGAACGAGGTTCAACGAGGGTGAAAGATGGAGAAAATATGAAAACAGTGTCTGTGGAAGTGAAGCAGCAGTTTGTTACCACACTAATTAGTGGCCATGTTACAGTAACATAAGTTGTTCCAACATTCTTTTCAAGTCCATAAAACACTCGAGTTCAGCGCTGAGTCTTTTCGCAGACCGTGTTCACTTTACTGTTTAACCATATTGGATTAGCTGACATCTGTGTGCATCTGTGGTCATCAGCTCGAAGCCACTCCTGCCAGCAGCACATTAATGAACCAAAGGAGACACTTGGCCTTCGTTACAGGATGATAATTCAAAGAGCTTAAGAAAGAAAAATCTTCCCAGTTTTCTATGTCATGTTGTTTTTAGGCTTGTTGAGATGAGTAAACAACATAATGTATAATTGAATCTAAGAGTCTCATCTTCAGTGGAAAATATACAGGCTAACATAAGACACACGTAATGGTGGATCAGCTGTTATTTTACTCCAATCCTGTTTTATTCTTTTGAGCAGGTGCAATGTTTTTAATAACCAGGACAGACTCATGCAGCTGAAAAGGAGGAGGGAACAGTTTCGCCCTTGTCTGAAACATCAGCACAAGTGTCTTCAAATGTCTGGATCGACTTTACCTGACATGGACCTGTTGTTGTTGTTGTGCAAATTAGGACTATATGTCAAAGGTTGTGTGACGTTCATTGCAAAAACCTCTTAGGATGAAGGTCGTGGTTGATCGTCGTGTCAGCAAAGTGTGGCGACCGTTCTTTAAAAACAGTTTCAATTGGCTGAACTGAACCAAACCTCGACTGTAACACTGGCAAATTAGCACAGTCATATGAATCATCTCTGTGGCATCACACTCATTACAGAAGGAACATATGAATATGTCATGCTGTCGACGAGTGTAGGAACAGAAAGCACTGCTGTTTATGAAGGTAATAACATTTATATATCAGCTCTTACCTGTCGACTCTCCTCGGTCTCCTCGGTCCCCCTTCTCCCCTTTGAACCCTCTTTCTCCTCTGTCACCTGAAGATGAAACAGAAATATAACTCATTTATAACCCTTCACAGCTCACTGACTGATCATTTTGAAATATCATTGTAAAGTGAGAGTTTTTCAATGTCTTCACTCAGATTTTGTTTTTATAATTTCAGTAGAAAAAGCCTCTATGTATAACATCAGTGCACACAGATTTCACTGCAGACTTCAGCAAAATAAGAAACTAACTTTAATCACATTACACTAATAATATCCTGTTTTAATTAAAGACCAATTCATTGTCAGACACTCACACCCAAAACTTACTGGTTGTGTGCAGATGAACTAACACACACGAGCAGCTCGACCATCGTCAGGTTCAAGTTTTAAAGCTGCTCCTCTACCTCACACCCATTTCCTCTGCTTTGTACTCCTTTGTATATTTTCAGAAAAAGCCTCTTAAATAGTCGACCCTGTAATCTTGCCCTGTGATATAGGTGTAAAATGTCAAATTAGAGGACGCCCGCCCTCGACCGGGGTTTAATTTACCTCTGAAAGTTGTGGTTGAATGTGGCTGTGCAGTGGAGGTGAAAGAGAGGAAGCAGAGAGAGAGGACAGTGTTGAAAACAGACTGAAGTAAAGATACTAGAGTCAAAGCAGTTTTCTAGTATCTTTACAGTGTGGTGCAGTGCATGAAGGAAAAGTTAACATGACGGCACATCGTCCAATCAGCGCAAGTAAAAATCCTCTCGTTTGCGGTTTCTGCAAAATCACATTCACGTTCGACACCTCCCTCCAATCAGCAGCTTGGAGACGACCGTTCCTCTGTTGTTTGCATTTCAAAATATGAATCTGTTCCAACCTCCCAGGAATAAGCACCAAAGCAGGAGAGAGTTGGTTTTCAGCCCCGAAGGTTTGAAACTTCATCTGTTTTTGCCATGAAGCTATAAGAGGATCAGCTCCACGTTGGCACTTGTCCCGCCTTTAATTCGACTCTTCACATCCCAGACCGCAGGGCGGCTGCCAGCCGAGGTGGCACGCACTCCCACCTACCACGCCTGTGTGCGTCCGTGATTGAGTGGTGTAGCTGACACCACACCCTTTCTGTGACGCCGTCAGTGTCACCTCCATCCCGACCACATCCTTAACGACTAAATAACACTGCGGGAAAAACCCAAACACGCGGGTGAAGCTGCTGCTGAGCCACAAGAGACGACACATGTGTTTGATTTGAAACAATTAATTTCACATGCTGGAGGCGCCGAGTGGCAGCAGCCGGAGAATGTTTAAGGACTTAAAGCTTCACTAATTAACAGTTTGAGCCATGCCAGGTTTGCTCAGACTGAAATATCTCAACTATTTCATTCATTAGCATGAACTTGTGTGCAAACATTCATGGCACCCAGATGATGAATCATAATGACTGAATGAATCAATAGTGGCATCAGCAGGTCAACATTTAATTCGTCCATTACTTTAACAAAACAATAACATTCCCATCATGCAGTGCTGGCAGGACTGTAGACTCTTAGTCGTGTTTACATTAGCTATAAATCAAATGTTTATTCTGAAAGACCAGACCAGCAACATTCACCAAACTCTACTGAGATTCTTAACCTTTTCCTATTTAATTGTTTTCACAGTAAACAGCTGTTTATCATTAAAGGGTTTTGATAAATCTACAGAAGGCAGAGGAACACAATCAGTTCCTATTGGTGGAGCAGAAGTTGGTGCAGACCAAAACGAAAAATATAATGCAAGTGAATACTGGACCAGGCCGAAAACACATTTCCAAATCAACACTGAGGTTAATCACACGTTAGTCAAAACCATGTGATGACGTGATAATATTTATGGGCTGTTTTTCTGTCAGCTTGTTAAGGAGTTATTCTCGTGGCCAAATTATGAATGCAGCCTTAGACGCCAAGAAAAGAAAGAAGTCATTTCCAGACATCTCGTCCAACTCAGCTGATCAGTGACGCTTCAGAGCCAAAGAAAGAGCCAACACCTAATGCACTGCCTGCTCAGTCCACCTACCATTCATCTATCAAAGGAAACCATGAAGCGTCCCAGTGCTGCTTTAACAAGCCTTTCAGCCCCCCCCCCAGCCTTCCACTGTGGCCCCGTTCACACCAGAAAGTCCACAAACCCTTCACCCTTCACTGGTTTGTTAAAGCCACGAGCGGAGCAGATGGGTGGAGGCACAGACAGACATTGTTGTAAACTGCCAGAGTGGAGATGGCCAAACATCCGCCATCCTTGTTTCCTTCATCTCGTCTCCATTTTCCTTGAGAAGTATTGGTGTGGTGTTTTGAACGTCTCTTTGCATAATTAACTTGTCAATCAAACACCAGATCTTTTCATTCAGCCACGGTGGTTTGTTGCTTCCTGTTGCTCTTCTTCTGTCAAATCACAGGTCTGTTTCATTCAATCACAACGTGCAGGTTGTGATTTGCAACATAAGATAATTTCCTCTTGCTCAATTCTACATGTTTCACAACACACGACTGACAATCATATGCAAATACGATGCTTCTTCTTCTTCTTGCAGCACTTGCAAAGTAATCAAGTAAATCCAGTTTCCTAATGACTTTACTCATTCATTTTTTACAATATCTTCGATCAAACTCTGTTAATTGTATCTTTTTCTGACACACATTGATTTGTCCAAATGCTGTCGTCACAGTTCCACAACTGCTTCCAGTAACAGTCTCAAAGGCCGAGAGCTGTCGTCACCATCTATAGGAAGCTTGATGCAAAACTGTGACTTATACACACATTAAGTGCAGAATAGTTATAGCCATATGAAAATGCAGCAAAACGACACTTGAGCCTGGTGCCGAGTGTTGAGCCATCACGAGCATGTGCCAACACAGAGAACAACAGATCAGCTTGGTCCAAGCTTTGGAGAGCTACCGGCCAACACGGGGACTGTGGGAGTCCAACTCTGGACATGTGAGCCAAACTCAGCTCTGATCGGCAACAGCTGTTGGCTAAACACACACACACACACACACACACAATGACATGCTGACACAAAAACGACTGCGGAGCCTTATCATATTTGTCACGGCTGTGTTTTCCCCAACTGTGTGTCTGCTGTTGTTATGGTTGGCACGGTGGAGCTGGTGATGCCAGAGTGGAAACATCAACACTCCGGGGGTTTCTGCAGATATACTGCTCTGGATAAATGGATGGATGAGTGGATTAAGGTCATGAAGGTATCGTGTGTTCGCTGAAAATCTTATTTACTCCAAAAGTTGGCATCGAATTTTCATCTGTGTTGTTGCAGATTTTTTCTCATGTGCACTTGGAAAATTCAAACGCTCATGTCAAGGAAATATATATTTATTGTCTGCAATGGAAAACTACTGGGAACACTGGAGAATTTCCTAATGTTCTCCCTCAACGCGTGATGGTATATTCAGCTGTTTTGACACTATTAAATGTTCAATATGTATTTTTGCCAAAGAGTGACTGGTGTGTTTAAACTCTCAAAACACTCTCTCCCAAAACATTTATAATAATTAGATGATTGGCCGCTGTGGGCTTTTGCTATGTGTCAATGCATGCCTTTAAAAAAATGTTAGGAAAATAATAATCAGCCTTGAGACGCCTTCATCCACTAAATAGCTACAGTGGGTTTATGGAGGGATGGAGGAGGCTGATTAATAATGGATTAGTGCACAGTGCAGAGTGGGAAAGCAGCCTGATGGATCCTTAGTTCAAATCCAAATCATGGCTATAATTAAGAAACTGAATATGATCTTCTAAGAGTTTTTCATCCTCATTGTTTTTGGGCTCATGATGGTTCTTTTCTGGCTGATAAGATATGAAGGAAAAATCCTGGTCTTTATTGGATTTAACAGCTCAAAGTTTATAACATGTAGAAAAACATGTTAATTGTTTTACGGCTGAATGGTTGCGTGTGGTGAACTGTTTTCTTGCACTGACTCATTTAAGACTTGATCAGCACAGACAGCTGCTTCTTAGGAATAAATAAATAAAGATATGGAGAGTTAAACAATTACAGCTTCCAATGGCTGAAGGTACAAAGAGACGAGTTCTGCCTGTTAGTGATGGAAGGTGTGTGAAAGAGTCAGCTGGTAAGGAAGTTTCTGTTCTGGCAACAGAGTCAACATCTCATGCAGTTTGTCAGTCTGAAAAGTCTGAAACGGTTGGAGCTGGAGACGTGTTGACACGATTCAGCTGTGAGGTGTAGACGACTGCTGGGAGCTGTGAATGATGAAATGTTGGGCGAGTGAGCGAATGACTGACTTTAATACAACTATCACTCATATTTTGGACAGTGTGATGATTATATTAACGTCTGATTATGATAAGTAATCTGTTCTTGGCCGTGAGCTCAATGGATCAAGTCAGAAATGAGCACCTGTTATTTGCTGTCAAAGAGGAGAGAAGCTACAAACACGACCATTTAAAAGCATTGATTAATATGAGAAATAAAAGACGTACCTCGAGGACCAGTGGGTCCGACCTCTCCTTTCTCTCCCTGAACGCCGTCGACCCCGACAGGCCCTTTGATTCCCCGCGGGCCCTGGATGCCTTTTTGTCCTGTGAACCCTGAAACGCATGCAAGCTTGATTTCAATAGATGATCAATAACCATCGGATTAGAAAACTGTGTGGTCATAATATGCTGCAGTATCGACCATTAGACATGAGCTATGACATCATACAAAGTGCTTTGACTGTTGTGGCTTTTATCTGCTTTCAAGTTAATAATGTTGAGTGTTTCTGACCAGTCAAATGTTTAGTACAGATATTATCAGAATTAGTCTTTAAGGTTAATGTTGAAATCACTGTCTTTTCGAATCTATCTTTAGTTTCCTGGCAGCTTTTGAACAACTTCACTAAATACATCTCTGCATTCATTCAATCCATGAATTAGAGGCTGTGGTGCAAATCAGATATATTATTATAAGGACTTTGTCTTAACAGTCAATAATTAATGATTCCTGATTCAATTTAATGTATCTGCCAATCATTACCAGCCTCTATCATAGCTATTTGAAAAAAAGTCATATCAGGACTTCATTTTCAATAAGGTCTTAGATGAAGTGCTTCCTGTCCTCTCTCCTCACCCTCACATCATTTTTAAGATACAAAGATTTTGTGATGTTAACGTTGGTCTTTCACTTCGCCCTCCATCTGCCAAATCCTCAATCTCTGCCAGAATAACACTATTTTTTATTTTGTTCCATAAAACAATCCTGGGAACTGAATGACAATGCTTGTTTACAGTGAGCATGCTCAGATGTCTCAGAATTAATGCGTTAATGAGATATTGATTGCGTTGAAGGAGACACAATCTTTGTCACATGCAGTTGAACCCTGACACGCTCTGATTACACTGTTGTGAGTCCTCAGCAAATCACAATGAAAGAACTGGACTGAACGGAGACACAAAACAAACTGATGACGGATGAGGTCATGTTTTCGGTGGTTTCCTGTCTCTCTTCTGTAAAGGGTCAACAACACCCATCTCAAAAAAACCCACTGGGAAAATGCTATCAATCATGTTTTGGACTGAGTGCAGAAGTGTTCTTAGTGTTCTGCAGGACGCTCCAACTAGATCGCTCAACCAGTCCAAGAGGATTTTGAGAGCCCGAATGTGATGATGGATTCCTTTGGCTTCAGTGCAAATGGAGCAACTGAAGGACAAGTGCTGGATTACAGACAGATTATGTGGGTTTGGTAATAGCGTGGTGCATTTTTATTAGGAAAAAGAGCCGTCAACAGAAAACAAAATCCACATTTATTCTAATGTCATTAACAAGCATAAAGACATGATATATAGAGGCTTGAATGCTTCATGTTCTGTTATACTCTCCTGGTCTGTGTCCATATTATATGTGGTCTAATTGACTCAGGTAGAGTCTAGGTGCTGATCACATGCATCACAATTAGCATCAAAGAGAGTTCTTGTGTTCTTGAAGCAGCTGGATACTATGAACTTTGAGGTGCAGGAAAAAATGACCTGAACTACTTTGGTTTGGGACCATGGCTGCTTGTTTAAAGTACCCAGTGGAGTTTTTGTTATGTTTGTGTCATGCATGTGTTCAAGCATGTTGGTGACGTGATACAAGTTCACTGGTTTCAGATAATCCAATAATATATGACAGTAAAACACCAAGAATGGCGACAAGAAGATGAGCAAACATGGATGTAAACAAAGCAACATTCCACATTGTTTACATCCAAAAACTGGCTTCACAGTGTCCTGAATTTATTGTTTTGTCTTCCTTGTGTTTTGTCTTGCAATAAAATCTATAAATTGCAAAAGAGAAGAGAAACACTGACTGTGAAATGCAAGTTTTCTTTGTTAACAAGAAAACTCCACAGTACACCTTTAATTGGCGAAGAGTTGACAGTTGATGTTCTCTCTCTTTGGGTTTGTTCGGCTTGAAGCCTTTCTGATTGAGTCAGATTGTTGGGTGGACGTCTACCTTTAATTTTCCTTTACAACAAATGTGAAGTTCCTGTAATATTAACTTGCAGTAGATGTACACAGGCTGAACATTTCAGTGCAAACTGTTGAGCTGGAGAAGTCTGAAAGTTGTCTTCACCAGCAGAAACAGACCATTCCTGCAGAGAACGCCACTGAAGACACAAGCAAGCAAAGAATGGGCTACACTGCTGAACCCTCCAGAGATGGACCAGACAATTACTTAAGAGTCTCTTCTCTAAGAGATGACAGCTGTCATCAGCGACCACAGCTTCATGAATGTTGGAGGTAGTTCTGTTTCGGTCCTGTGGGGCTTTCATTCAATTTGCTATGTTTTCATGTTAACTATTAAAAGAGCCTCTTGCCCTGCAGTTAGAAATTCTTTCTATTCACTTTTTCCTGGAACTGTGGCGGCGGCGGTGGTGGTGGGTGGGGGTCCTTTCAGCGGGAAGATAATGCATCTTGGAAATGTCATGCGAGAGCTGCAGTTCGTCGGCCCGGGACCGTGGGATGGATGATGACAGGGGAGGAGCTGAGGGGTGATGATTCAAGAGGTACCAAACTGGAAATGATCCCAATGCATTGGATTCATACTGTCCATGTTTGTGTCTCATAGCGTCAATGAAAAATAGCTCGTGATCCTGAGATGCCTGGATGAGGTTCACGTTGTGGTTTTTTTGTGGAATTACCTGTGAGACAAAGATCGATGACCCGTCCCGCCGGGCCTGTCCACACCCAGCCTGAAAATAAATCCCATCCAAAGACGGGGGGGGCTTTGTTTTCTTAAGCGGATTTATACGACCTCTTTCATTCTCCGTGCTCTCTACGTTATTAATGCAACTGAATGTGATCACAAAAGCAGAGGTTAAAACAACGGCCAAAGTCTGCTTTATGTAAAAGATAGCTCGATTTTCACCGTCCATGCCACTCAATCCGAAACCCTCTTGTGTAAAAGGGTTCATAAGTCAAAATGTGGTGTTTATGTTGGACATTTATTGTTACTTTTTTATGACCTCTGGGCTCCTAAAACTCATTCAAATACCAAGCCAGCGCAAAAACCCAACAGAGTAAATCAGAAAGTCCTGACAGCGCGCTTGTGCGTCTCTTGATTCACATTCATTAAATGCGATTGTTTTAACACCCAGTGGTTCTACGATACTCCTGATCCCTTCTTTCTTACATGTATCACCAAGGTTTAAATACTTCCAAAGCTGTGAGACCAGAACATTTCCCTCAGGCTGAGGGTTTGTTTGCTGTGGTTGGCAGAGACGCTTGAATCAATGTCATTTAAATTCATCAAAAGGAGACATTTTTCTACTGTATGCAATCGGTCAGTTTGCAGTTTTGCAAGTGTGTTTTCATGCTCCCATCTGAGAGGAAATGATAGACTACAAAGTACTTAAAAATATGTTAAGTTCTACATGTCATAAATACTGTGTAACTGTTTACGCCAAAGTCTCTCAACCAAAGACTCAATGGTTATGTGCTACGATCAGGGGACCTCCCTCCATGTTCTTATTTAGTGAACAGATATGAGAGTGTAGTCGATCTACTCATTTAACTTTCTGCTAGAAAACATGTGTTTCCCCAAATCTTCACCTTGAGTTGGTCATTTTACTGTTTGATTATCTCAAAATTTTTTGATTGATGAATGGTCTGGTTGTACCCACCTCTCAAGCCTGTCAGCCCAGGAGCCCCGGGGGGCCCCAGCGGTCCAGTGTCACCCTTCTCTCCCTTTGGCCCCGGAGGACCTGCAGAAAGAAACATAAATACTGTCAAATTGATGACATAATGCTCACGTGATAATATGCAAACAAATTAAATACTAATGAAAAATGTGTCAATAATAGTCGTCATTTTCACGCTCAAATATACTGATATGGAGAAGATCAGGATTCAAATCCTGTGTGTACCGAAGTAGATGTTTTAACCCAAACCACAATCTTTTCCGAACCCAACCAAACTGTCACCATCACCTGATACTGTAGTGAAGGTAAAGTTAATGCAGTGTAAGGTTTCACAGGTTTTAACAACATTTAGGATTCCTACAAAATTAATCAATTTACTTCACTTATTAGATGTGTTGCCTCTATCAAGGCGAGACTTGTTTCGATTATCACTTCTCGAAGAGCGAACACATGGGAGCAACAATTTGTTTCAGAGAGCAACATGTGAGCCTTTAATTCCTGAAGATAACGATTTTATCAGTCTCATGAAATCACAGTCATGTCTATCATTTTATCTTTCACACACTCACACACACGCACACACACACACACACACAGTCGAACTGGGACTTACAACTGGCCTAAGGATTCAATCCAAAAGTTTGTTGTACTTGGAGAAAGTGAGTGAAGAAAAGCCAAACAGAGAGAGAGAGAGAAAGAGAGAGAGAGAGAGAGAGAGAGAACCACAATGGGAACCACATGTTTAACAAGGTGGACCACAACACAGCTTGTGGGAATGCTTAGAAATTCATGGTTTGTGACTGTCCAGCGTTTCTGATCTAATGTTCTTCATTTGAAAGTTTCTGATGTCGAGAAGCTGCTGACTGTTTCTGAGGTACAGATGTACCTGCTGCTGAAGAACTGCACACATGTAAGTGGTGGTCATGTGAGATGGTGAAAAGGTCATTAGGAGGGGAGACATCAAGTGTATATGTGTGTTTCTATCCTAAAGTGAAGACTGAGAAAACCTGTCCAAACTGAGGACTCATGAGGTCAGACTAAGGGTTGTGTGACTGGAGTTGAAATAAGAGGTTGATCAGTAGAAAAACAGGTGGAAACTATTTTGACTATTCTCATTTTTTTGAGCCTTTCATAGTTCCAGCTTCTTCATCATGATATTTTCTGCTTTTGTAAACCAAATACATTTAGGTTTTGTAATGTTGGTTTGATGAAACTTGATGAAATCCCTTTGA
The DNA here is from genome assembly GCA_037975185.1 of Centropyge bicolor. NCBI lineage: Eukaryota > Metazoa > Chordata > Actinopteri > Pomacanthidae > Centropyge > Centropyge bicolor. Next base: position 151,625 of record JBBMOC010000259.1, on the reverse strand, counting down.
GCTTTTAGAACCTGTTGTAGGCAAAATGATTAACAGGAATGATTATTGATTAATCGGGATAAGATTTACGAAGACAGACTGAAAGGTTGAAGGAGATATTGATGCTTGATAGAAAGTCAAAGGATCTCTAAAGTTACTCCAATTCATCCTGAGGGGAACATTAATATTTCCAATCTATCTGTGATAGCTCTGACGTGCTAAGGCTTGTAGTCAGATTTACTAAAGTCGGTTGGATTCATCGTCTGGGGACCAAGACTTTCTGTACAAAAGTTCATGGCAGTGCATCCAAAAGCTGTTGGGAGTTTGGGTTCGATCTGCTCGGGTCAGGTCGGGTAATTTTGAGGCCTATTATTCCTTTCCCATTGAGTAGTTTTCTCCCATCTCTTGGTCCACACTGTTTTCTTTCATTGTGGTGTTGGGCATGGACGTCAGTGTTAAATCATCTGTTGTCACAAGAATCAGTAGATCAAAACTTAAGAGGTAAATGAAACCTTCGATTTTCACTTCAACTGTAGTAAGTGAACACGTTTGTTGAGAGAAAGCTGGACTCACCACAGATCCCTGAACCTTTTCTAACACATTCACTCAAACCTTTACTGACAACTGAGCTGACTGGATATTTATTTCCTAAAGTTCACATTTCAATACCAATTATCTGCTTTTAAAGTTATAGGTTGGAGAACAGATCTGCAATTTCCTCCCAAGCACCGTGATACAAATGTTCATGCCTCAGTGTTGGAGAAGACAGTTCACCCTGGTGGTCCTGAAGAAACTACGTCCTCATTAATAGTTTGTTTTCGTACAGCTTCACATTATAAATCTCCTGGCTTTCACAGCCCTATTTGTTCTTTCCGCTGACAGCGTTTCAACAATAACAAAACCAGCGGCCCCTCCAGGATCAGCCTGAAAACATCTGACAGCACCGAGTCCAAGAGTACAGCACCAGTGTCGAGTTCAGGCGCCTCCGTCCAACAGTCTGCTGCAGGGTGGAGCAACGGGGCAGCGAGCTTGTCAGCCTCCGTAGAGATGGCTGTGGTTTGACAGCATGTATGTTGAATGTAAAGGGAGATAAGAAGCATGTTTCATCACTATGATGAAAGACACAAGGCATCGGTGGGTTTATGTTATTCGAGGATATGGTCATTATAACGAGGAACAGATGGACAAAACTGGGGTCAGAAGGACACTGAAATGTTCAATGTATGTCCCTAATGTAAGAGGACAGGGCTGTGTTGAAAAGTGATTCGTTCTGATGGAGCTTTCAGAGTCAATGCGTCTATATTATTAATAGGTGTATATGCAATATGTATCTCTGAGTATAAGAGAATAATTCTGTTTGAAAAATGGGTGCCATCTTATATTTGAGGACGAGACAACTTGTGCTCACAGGATCAGATATTCCTGAATGAAGAGCGACAGAGAGTGTTGCATTATGGGTTGTTTGTAGCTTTAATGTTGGCGTCCAGTGAGTGTCTTCAAGTCCTGTTTTGGTGCCATTGGGGAAATAAAGTCTTGACAAGTGAAACTAAAAACGAGTCTTGACGCCAAGAATGAGCGCTGTCACAGATGTTCAGGAGCTCAAAATGACAAAAATCAAATAAAAAGTGACAGGAAAGACTTGGGTTGAATCTGTGTGTGAGTCTGAGTGTGAGAGCGTAGCCAGACTTTGGACGATGGGAGCTTTGGGACTCTTCACTAGTAAAGCAAACATGCCACTCAAAATGTATATTAATTGTCATCAGATGACACTGAGGCTGTAAATGTTTCCAGCTCTGTTCATATCAACTCGTAACAGATGACTAACTCAGCACAGTTCTGCAGCTCAGCAGCTTTCAGCAACAACAGCTCATCCATCCAAATCTGCACATCTCACCATCCTTTGATTTCTGTCTCGGTGATTTTACGATAAGATTTTGATTTCAGTGAGACTAGTGCATGAAGTCATCCTGGCAGAACCTGGAGAAATCAGTCAATAACAAGTCAATAACAGCACAAACTTCATTGTATCCATCATTTTAAGACAACAAAGCCACGACTTCAGACACAAACACATTCAGCTGTTTATGGCTATTGCTGCTTTTCTCAGAAGGACGAGGGAATTCTGGAACTTTTTTTGTAAATTAAAAAACAGATTTTGGAAAAAACTATCATATAAACTATTAAAAGAGGTTGTTTTATTAGTTTCTTAATAGCTTACATATTTGAAAGAGTTTTATCTTCACCATTGAAGCAACAGATCAAAAAGCATGGGTCATTTTTGGAAGTCGCTGACAAAGGACCTATTTCTTGTTGGTGTCCTTACATAACAGTGTGTGGGCCTATTCATAAATGCCAGCAAATGTCTACAGATGAATAAAGGGAACTCAAATGCAAGTGGACACACCATTTCTCTCACTCTCTCTCTCTCACACACACACACATACTGCTGTCAAACTGAAAGATACTTGTAAAATCCAAGTAGAAGAACTTTGCTTCATGCCAATTAAACACTTACACCAGAATAAACATGGTAACAAACACAGAGACGAAGCAAATTAATGAAAGAAAACTCTCAGTGCTGCCTTCAATTCTTCAACAACATCTTACTGGACAGACTGGAAAACTGGGTTGGACTTTCTTGCACAGGAACTACTTTATGTTGATTAATAAAAACACCAGATCATTTAAAAATGACGCGTGGCGTTCCCCAAGGCTCCATTCTCGGGCCTATTCTGTTCAACATCTACATGCTCCCACTTGCTCGGAGGATGGAAAACAACAATATATGAAGTTTGGAGAAGGAATGTTCGGATTTTCTGGTCCACATATAGGAAACAAACTCCACGAAACTTTGGGTTCTGCTCCAACTCTCTCATTTATGACATTTCTGTTTACCACTGCCTCTTATTAAATTAAATTTGCGACAATTTATTCGTGTCTTACTCTGAACTGTAACTGCAGTGTGTTGTGTTTTGTCCTGTTTTATCCCATTTAAGATTAAATAAGTTAAGTAAGTAACTGGAATAGTGTGAAACCATTGGCAGGGCTGATTGTGTCTCTGTGTGCACAAACAAAATTTGTACATACTGATAAAAAACACTGCTCCATAGCACTACTAGAGGTCAGACCCTGCATGGAGGTTCCAATAAATAAAGTCAGGAGGAAGCAATAAACATAAGAAAAACATTTCTAACAAATTGATCAATCCTCAAAATGTTGTCTACGATCTTTGAAAACCCAAATGTCAAGTTGCTGAAAAGACACTGATGGATGATAACTTCATACAGAGACAGTATTGAAGTTGTAATGAAAATCATGTGATATATTGTCCCCTCGAGGACATGTGTTACTGTAAATAATACCATGTTGTACAATAATTTACCACCAGGAGAGTTAAGATCTGTGCCTCCCCCATCAGACAAAGGACTCCAGGCGATATATTAAACAGCTTCTCATGTTTCTTCATCATTAATACCACAAGTAACATGTGTGGCATGAGCATCACTGAGTGAGTCACAGAGAAATTAAAGGAAAATGAGGAGGAATAAGAGGAGAAGCGAGGGTGGAGATGAAAAGCAGGCACGAGAGGGGATCAGAGCAGAGGAGCATAAACATGGATAGAGATGTAAAACTTTTCTTGGCTAAGGTGACTGCGAGTTAACAACAAACAAATGGGCCACGGAGCTAAAACTAATGACAGAGCTGAGTGGTTGAGATTTTCATTCTGGGTGTAGCGTCTAAATTTAACCCACAATTGTTTCCAGGCATCCCACCCACATGTGAGGCAGACACGAGATCAGGGGTCCCGTTCAGTCTGCGTCGCCATCAATCAGCCCGGGCCGCGTCCCCTGCCAGCATTACATCATAGCATACCTATACTGATTTTTAACAAGCCAGGGAAGTCGTTCTGTGCCCTGGCAGCCAGAGTCATACCACGTCGGGACTAATCAGATCCGAACAGATTGGAGGGAGAACATTCAGAGTTGCTCAATACCCCGAGGTAGTAATCCCATGGTGTAAAATCGTGTTTGCATGCTAGGGCCACTCGCGCTCAATCACACTGCAAACATGCGTTGGCTCGGACNACACACACACACACACACACACACACACACACACACACACACACACACACACACACAGAGTCTCCCACTGAGACAGACAGGCCGGCTGGACAGTGTCGTGGTCAGAGACAGAAGACAGAGGGAGGTCTATCAGAGCTGCATTCCTCTGGGGGCGAAGCCAAAGACAACATGGTGCCTTCACTTATCTCTTCATTTATCTCTCTTTATCTGCAGCCTGTGCGTGTGTGTGTGTGGTACCTATTAAGACGTACATAAACTTCAGGCAGCGGTTAAAAGAGTTGTATCACATGAAAGATTTCCTCTCCCTCACATGTGTCTTCGATATTTTTGACGTCAAACTGGACGCAAATACAATAAATCTGAGTTCAGTTTAAAGCGGCTTGAAATAAAAACCAGCAGATAGAAAAAAACTGAATTTTTGTCATCTGTCCCTAAATCTTTGGTTTGATGTTTTTTTTGATCTTACATATTTATGAATGTATGTATAGGCTCTTATGTTTTAGTTCAGTGGCAGGAAAGTGAAGCGAACATATGTGAAAGAACAAGGAACAGCTTTGTTTGTTTTGACTCCATCATTTCCATTCACGCTATGTTTCATAAACTCCATATGCTTCTTATACATCCGATGTTTCTTTGATTTTATTTTCTGCTGTTACACTATGATTCAATTTCCTGACATCACTCACATTCTTTTATTCATTTCATGGAGTATGGCTTCACTCTCACCCTTGTCTCTAACTCACAGGTCTTTCATGATTCGTCCCTTTGTTGTGTTTAAAACATCGTACAAGTCAAATGCTTGACGTTGTGCTTCTGCAGCCATGGTTACTAATCTCCCTGTTTCGTCCTCTCACAGGCGTTTTAATAAAGTTACTGAGCAGGAAGTGTGTGTGTGAAAGACAGCAGCTTCAGTTAAATGAACCGACCTTTACAAACAGACTCAGTGAACAAAGTGATGTTCAGATTATAAAGTCAGGTTTATTTAAACGACAGGCTGGAGGTGGAAAGTTCAAATGTTATAGTCTCCATTTTCTTGAAATATTATGAATGTCATTACTGCCTTTTTTTTTTCAAAATGAGGCACTGTTATTCCTGAAATTATTATTTACTATGATTTTATTTTAATTGTTGTTTGTATTATTTGGAAATGTGATTCCTTTTTAAAAACTGTTTTCTCACCTTTTTTAAAACGTGTTCTCAACGTTTTGCACTTTTCTCTTGAAATATTTTAACTTCCTGTCTCACAATATTATGACTTTATTCATGATTTGTTTAATTTTTCTAGAAACATTATGACTTTTGTTCAAAATATCGCAACTGTTTTCTCATTACTGCCTTTTCCTGAAAATAGGTTGATTTCTTTCTAAAACTTTTTCAACTTACTTTTCTTTTTAATTCTCAAAATATTCCAACCTTTTTCTCAAAGATCTTTCTCAAAATATTATGACTTTCTCACAAAACATTTTCACAAAGAGGATCAATTACAGAAACCTGTGTTTTTCTCGAGCACGTTGTTCGAGGACGTTGGCCACGGATCAAACAATATAAACCATATTTCTCTGCGGCCGAGTTCATTGTACTTTTAGCAAAGGAAAAATCCCTCGAATGACAAAACTTGTCAAGCTGCATTGTTGCATTGTAGAGTTAGAAACAAATAGAGGGATCAAACTTTTAAGCTTTACACATACATGGTAAGTTAGTTCACGTGGATGCCATCCCACTGTAAATGACAGAGCTGTTTAGAAACCACACTGACTCTGACTGGTCAGTTTGAGCTTCTTGGTGTGTGGCAGTGTTTTACCAAAGCCGAACAGAAGATGTTTGAAACGAGGCCAATCTTCTCTTGTATTTTGTGATCTATGAAAAACAGAGTGCAAACCTTGCCCTCACCAAAACTGCGGCTCTCTGTGCAAACGAAAGAATGTAAACATGTTTACTCTGATTATATATGTGAAATTGTCCTTTATCTGGTGGGCTCAGCTACGCATTAGCCCCCACGCTGTGCGAGTGGTGGACCCACTGAAAACACCTCGATGGACAAGCATAATTGGGCATCATTTGCTGGCAGGTCTGTCATCAGCGGACCTCCGTGAAAGGACTCCGACATGTTTGTGACACACTTCAGAGCCTCCACCGGCCGACTCCGCCTCTTCCAGTCATCCAACCCAAACACGGAGACAACACAAAGCCAGAATAAACAGCTCTCGTGTGTTGAATCTGGTCCGTGAATGGCCTGGATTGACCCTCCTGAACAGAGATCAGGTGTTAAAGCTCTGAGAGAAGTGGAGGATTTTTCAGGCCTAATCAAGGCTGGGAAATTGTACTTGGTTCTATGTGAGATGCTAATCAAAATCTAAACATGTTGATTAGGTTGGTTGATCCCTTTTTCAGCATGTGACCTCTTAAAGGTTTTGACACCTCATTGCATGTTAGGACTCAGAGCAGACCGACATCACTGACGATCATCATGACTCATGTTTCCATCCGACTATTTCTATGTGAATTATGAAGTACTGATATGAAAAACCTGAATGCAGCAGCACATAAGATAAGATAAGATAAGATAAGCCTTTATTCGTCCCACAGTGGGGAAATTCACAAGACACATGGATATTGATTGTGTTGTAAATACTATAAAAATTATAAATATCGTAGCTTGAGCTTGAGTTACACAGTAAAGTAGCATCAGTAAACATTGACTGTCATCTCCAACTAAATCTCAGCCTCGGTCATCAAACAGTTGTCTATTAACAGGTTGATGATTTCAAAGACAGCGCTCATCCTGATGCCACAGGATGATTCAATACAACAAGTACTGATGTCCAGATAACCAACATGTGGTCACTGTGTTGGGTCATTGATCCACTTAATTGGCTGAAGGGGCCGTGGTGGCCGACCAATCACATCCATACCTTTATCAGATTTGGGCAAGCTTTGGTCCATAGCGTCAACCTTTCTCCTTTAGGGATCGTGTCATGTTAAGGATTGTCAGATGGATGAAGAAGAAAAAATATTGCTATCTTATACCTTCAATCTTGGTGGTTTATCTTGGCACTACTTTGTGGGTATATGTTGTATGCATTTTGGGGAAATGGATAAAGAAGAAAGTCTTGCACTTTCAGCTGTGCTACATTAACGCACTGAATGTTGGCACAGGATGTAAACTGTGAATTGCAGATTCGTCTAATATGAAACTTCACTGGACGACTTCACGTGTCTCTGTAATACCTGAAACGACTTCAACGTTTGCAGACGAGACAATGTTAAATGTGAATCCACTTCAGCGCAGGTTCAATAATTGAGCGGCCAGAGATGAAAGTGATCTGACCTGAGAGGAAGATGAGAAAAATAACAATGTGAAGAACCATTAAAACAGCTGCTTCTCAGTTAAAAATAGCCAGTTTACCATATGTGTCTGGAACATCTGAGTGGAAATGCAAATGGACAAACACCAGCTCTCTCATGTTTTGATGGTTACCATTGTTTAATATCCCTCTAATAATAATCATAGCATTAAAGTCAGATATGGACACCACATCTGCCACAGTGTTTTCATGTGTTTGTGTGAAGCAGAGCGATACCAGCCACCAGTCTTCCAGCAGACAGAAACTGACCAACACCCTCCTGACTTTGAGGCAACGCCAGCAACAGGAAGGAGGGAAGGAAATAAAGAAGAAAGAGGCTTTTTGTGAACTGCAGACCTGAAAGTGTTCCAGTGGTGAGCGAGAATGAAATTACAGGATCTTCAAGTCCGACAGGGAGCAACCTGCTTTGCTTGACATCACATCAAAAGGCAGCTGGGTTTTTTTTTGTGATTTTGAATGGATGAGAACAAATGGCTGGATTCATATCTACAGTTCAGCCCAGGTAACACAAACTGACTACAAGATGAAATGTATGGGAGATAAAGATTCAACTGACCAATAAACATGATACAGCAAAGGAAGGACAGAAATTAGAATATAATAAAAAGGGTCATAGCTGGACTGGCAATATTAATGATTATATTCTACTTTCAATAGACATCAAAATATGGCAAATGCATCCAAAATTACAAATAAGATAATAACATGTTTACTCAATTACGTTCCTCTATTAGAATTTATATTAAAAAAGTCTTCACACACGCAAAACAAAAACTTTTCTTATAAATTTTAGTTAGTTTTTAAGGACATTTTGCTATCATTAATTTGAAAACATACAATAATATCATGATTCTGAAAGTTGATAATCTGAGTTGCACATTCTCATCAGTGAAAATTGAACTTGAAATCTGCTGGAAAAGTTGCTAGAAGACGCCATGTGCTGATTTGCATGTGTGATGTTCAAATAAAGAAGTCAAACATTAGTGCATTAATTGATTTTTGGACACTTGGATTTTCACCTTATAGCATCGATATGGTGTTTCTGCTTGTAAACAATTTCCTATTTGCACATCCAGCAGACACAGAGCAACATTAGAGCTCAATGTGAGTCGTGTTTCTGGTCACCTGATGATCACCTGAAGTCTACTATTTATGCTCCTTTTAGCTTTGTTTTTGGTCTCCATCAACGTCTCTTTAACTCTATATGTTCATCAGATATTTGAGAGAGTTGGCATCACTGACATCAGGCTTCATTCTTACAGCTTCAACACTAAAAGACTGAACTTGAAACATCTGAATGAGACGTTAAAGTCAAGTTAAAATCAGATAAACTCGACAGCTGAAAGTCGCAGTTCGTGCCTCCTGCTCTCAGCTGTCTGTGATGAATCTGAAAGAGCTCGGAGGAGACGGCTTTGCAATCAGCCACGCTCGATCACCACGATAAAACAATCACACCGCACACGGGAGGCTGCGATACACAAACAACAACACACACACTCCAGGGATGCAGCTGCAGAGAACTTGGACTGTTTAGCTCTGACTGTTTGTTTTTATACTGAAAAGCTGGACGAGGAACCGCAGGAGGACGACATACATTTATCAACCAACTTGGAAAACAAAGTATTTAGTCTGTCATGCTCTCGTGTTGTGATCTCATGACCTGATTTGACTTGAAGCATGTTTTAATGTCTGCACGTTTGCTCCTTGTTTTTGAGGATTTTTAAAGCAAGTGTAGTAAGGTACTGGACTTTTTGTAGCATAAATAGATTTAAATATTTGGAAGGAGAGAAACGATGAAGTGAAAACAATGAGTTCATCCACCTCAGTAAAGAAAAAGACACCAAGCAGGAAGAAGCTGGGTTTTATGGGAAATGTAGTCTTCATTTAACTGACATGAATCTGACAGTTATCTTGAATATGATCTCCTTGGTTTGCAGCTGACACAAACATCCATCCATCGAAGATATTTTGTTGTGTCTCACTGAGGCCATGATGACCCAAACCACAGGTTCTGACCCGGGGTCGTGAACCCACTCACACATTGAACCCACTCACAGCTGCTGTCACGGGTTAAAGCCGGGGTCCTGCAGCTATCACACAATTACACCAGACATAATATAAATAGATTTTCTCCAGCTGTTGAATTATTGTTATGAAATGTTTAAGCTGGAAATTCAGAAAAAGACAGTAATATTTGCTGGTTTCTTTTGTGTGTTCTGGTCATTTTATGGAGGATTAAACAGCGACGTCTCCGCAGTCTGCCGCCGTGTCGAAGCCTCTCTCCGGGGGAGGTTTTGTGTGCGCAGCTCAGTCGGCCGTAACTCAGCTGCAGGAATGTCCAAATGAAGCGACGGCGGTTGGCGGCGGTGGGGTTTGTTTGATTTCGAAGCGTGGACCCCGTCTGATGTGGGTGACATCAAAGCGAGGCTCCTGCTGTGAGAGGCCGAATGACTTAATAGGCGTGTTTGTGTGTCTGTGTGTGTGTGTTCAATAGTACCTGTGTTCCGCCTCCTGCTGGGATGTCTGTGTTTTTTCTTGGAGTGACATTTGGGGGCATTTCAACTGACTCTCACCACTGTTATCCAGTATCTTTTACAACCCGCATTTGGATCAGTAAATGCCATTTCCTGTTCATTAGATTTTAAAGTTCTTAGAGCAAAATGACTTCATGATCTTTTAATACTTGAACTCTGCAACATCTTAATCTTAAGTCCTGTAGGTTTTCTATGTATGCTGTTTACATCAGTAATCTTATTAACACAAGAGTAAATCAGGTTAAAGTTTTAGTAAAGATAAGCTCAAAACACAAATCGCTGATAAACTGTATTTACATACAGTTACAGCCTTTAAGTCTTTACTTATATTAATGTTCTTCTACAACATCCATGTTCTGACTTTCCTGCTCAGAGAAGCATGACATATTCTGCTTGGGTTTTATCACCAAACAAAACCGGTTTACAGCAACTATAAAGTACACAGGACGGTAACATGGATGCAAACAAAGCTGTAAAACAAGTTTCATTTCATGACTCATTTCAGCTACGAACATATTTTTGCCTCCGCTGGGAGTCAACAGTGGAAGGTTAATTTCACATGATGGAGACACAAACAGACTCTCGACTTTGCACGAAAAAACTATCGAGAGAAATTTAAAAGAAGTACATTTTCTTTACATTTAAAGACCTGTGGAGTTTTTGACCACTTTAAACCCTGTGGAGCAAAATTTTAATTAACAATCTCCATTTCATTTGTGCTTTTTCAGGCAACGTGATAAACATTCCTGTCGATGTTTGAATACCGATCAACAGGGGGCGACAATGTGCCAAGAAAAATAGCAATGTACCAGTGAAATTAAGGGGAAATCTTGCAAACAGGGGCATAAAAAAACTGAGGTTTCATTGTTTTTTAAACTGGCTTTACAGACACCAAGGATTTATTCTCACTCTGACATATTTCTCAGGAAAGAACTGGATGTTTTTCAAGCTTACATGAGATGTTTAAACTCTATTTTATTAGTCAGCATCTTTCAGCTACAGCATCAAACTGGACTTTCCTATTAATCTAAATGTTCCAGGTTATTACTTTGAAGACATCAGTTTGTAATCATTTTCATTATTGGTTCATTATTTGTGCACAGTCCACCAGACACAGTTATAAACTAACAACCACTCACTCACTGAGATGCCAGCCCTCATCATTTCACATTGTGCAGTATGTTTCCCTGGACTTCACTGAGCTCCGGCTCCACAATCAGCTCGATGAACCTCCCCCGCAGACTCCGAGCACAGTCTGCCCCGAGCCTTTGGAATCTGTTGTTGCTTAATTAGCCTGCTAGTAAAACAGAAAAGAGAGGTTTGGAGGACTCATTTAGGCGCCTGCTATCGTGCTCTTGTAATCCCTGCAGCTTTAGCCCGCCTCTCCTCCAGATTTAAGACCAGATCTTGCTGTAGCTGTTTACGGAGAGCTGCATGAGTGAGGCCTGCTGATTTTACTCGTGTTGGAGTTACGTCCACGCTGCAGTGCTCAGCTTTACTGCATCGTGTGACCTTATTGGACTCGAAGCTGAATTGAGTGTGCAAATGTTTACGACCCATTCTTTTGTGTCAGCTGGGTATGAAGGTGTTCCACTCAGTCTTTATATAATTTCTATCATTATAAAGAAGGACAGTGATCAAGTGAAAAGAGCAAGAAATCAAGCTTAAATTGATATTTATGAAAATCCATGACTGGAACTTTTTATAGTAATTGATGCCAAATGTCAGGGTTTATGGAAACAACCTCTTTAAAATTAACAGTTGTTGAATGACAGACAAACAAAACAGGAAATATCCATCTTCCAAAATATATTATATAGTATACTGTGCCAAACTTCAGTCCTTTCAGCTGATGAGATATTTCAGTCTGGATCAAAGCTTCAGACTCATCCATGACCAATAAGTATCTTTATATTTGTAGCAATAAAATCAGCAGCAAGATTATAACTTAAATCTTAATCCAGCTTTCAAGCATTTTCAAAGTCACAAAAAAGAGAATTAGTTAATTTGCTATCAGCTGGACTAAAGAAAACACAAAGGCGTCCTGAATATGAACAATCCACATGCTCGTCAAATAGTACTGGGGAGATTTATTAGGAGAGATAAAGTGGTTGCTTTCTAGTGTCAGTAATGTCGGCCATGTTTCGTGCCGAAAGATGACACACAAACAAATGCAAACAAGAAAAATGCTGCTCTCAGTGAAATTGTAATCTGCTAATTAATGGTTACGCGACCGTGATGACACCACTCGCTCTAATCGCTGCATTACTGCTGCACTCAGAGAGAGAGAAAGAGAGAGAAAGAGCGAGAGAGAGGGAGAGAGAGAGCAAGAGAGAGAGGGAATGAGGTCTGGTCCAATTAGTCTTGACATGTTAATGACCTGTGTTTGACTTTGACGGCCTGAATGAGGCTGTGCGCTGACTTCTGGACTTGTCTTGTTGAAGAATGAAGGACTGACATTTGTGTGTGTGTGTGTGTGTGTGTGTGTGTGCGCGCTCCTCTTACGATGGTCTCCTACTGCGAGCGCTGGACCTCTTCCAGACTCTTTTCTATAGAAAAGCCCATGACCACAGCACAGAATCTCATTAGAAAAGGCTTTATGTTCTCGGAGTCAGTTTAGGGGCCCGGGTCTGTGTGCACATGTGACATAATCGTCTATATGTGTGTGTGTGTGTGGTGTGTGTGCAGTCATGGATGTGGTTTGTGGCTGTGCAAGTCGCTGAATATCAGTACAAGTATGTAGAGTGTGTGTGAATAACTTCGTGTTTATGGGTGTGTGTGCATATTTATATGTTTTGAACATGTCAGCACACAATAAAACTTGTTTGTGTACATGATCGAGACTATAAACTACTTCATCATCACATGTTTGCGTACTGCATGTAGTAAACATGTGTTTCCACACAAATGCATATGTGTGTGTGTTTTTATGTGTGTATGTGTGTTCTCTATCATTTGTGCATGTGTGAATGCATCTTTATGAGTTAAGAGTTGCAGTATAGTTTTTGCGTCCATGTGTTTCTATTTGCATTCAATCTGTGTCTCTTCCTGTATATAAAAAAAGTGTGTGTGTGTGTGTGTGTGTGTGTGTGTACATGTGTGTCTCTTTCGGCACGCGACCCGAGTCTGTGATGGAAGATTTTCTCTCCGGCATGCGAAGTATGTTTAGGTAAGAAATTTCTCACCTGAGTCAAATCCAAACAGGTGGAGATCAGAGGTGTTTCACCCCCAGCAGGAGAAATGATTGTTTTCACAAGGGTGTGGTTTGGGCCCTTTAAACTTTCTCTTTAGAGTCATCAGAAGTGGCACTTTGTGGTGTCAGATTTACCCTCTGAACGTTTTTCTGCAGACAAACTTAGCCAGACACATATGGTCCACATTCACAACAGGGTTTTATCTTGTCTCGTGTTTTTGAAAGACTCTGAGTTCAAGTTCAAGTTCAGACTTTATTATGATCCCAGAGGGCGGCTGCTTCGCAGGCCAAGAACAACACAGCAATAGACAGTAATATACTGGTGTGCTTTCTGAAATAACCTCACAGGAGGCTGGGTAATCTGAAGTTGTGGTTTTAGTAAAATTAGCCTGGCTTTGTTTTTCTAATGGTCAGGTATGTCAATGTCTTCCGCCAGTGTCCCACAGACTAATGGCTCTTAGAGGTTTTCATGGGAGCAAAAATATCTCCCAGAGATGGACCAAAAATATATGGACAGACTTTGCTAAAAGTGGTGAAACACTGCTGAGCCACAGACTAATGACACTTTGATCAAACCTGAGCTAAACAAAAGTTATTGTTTAGCATTATAAAAGGTTAAAGGTTTCAACTTTCAGGTCGTGGATGCAGATTTGTCTTGTCCTGGCTGTCCTGTTATGAAGCTCATTGTCTCAGATTAGACAACCACAGAGTCATGAATTCTTGATGTGATGGACTTGGTTTAAGGATGTGCATGATTTAATATAATGAAAGGAGAAACTCAGGACAAGAAAAGAGAACTTAAGCCTAAAAAGAAAAAAATACATAGAGCTTTTCTTAGTTCCATTTTGCAGCACCATCAACATCTTTTGATGGAAGATGGAAGAACGCTCTGTGTTCCTATTGGTCAACTTTGGAAACATGTTGAGGGGGCAAAAAAACATTCTTTCTGTGGATACATCATGAGGTGTCCCAGACACAGTGTTACAGTGATACACTATGATCACCGAGGCCCAGTTTTTGCTCCAGAAGCCCTGTGTCTTTTGGATCGACTCTTATCTGGCTGATATCCTCTCAATACAGAAAGTAACACAGGAACATGCTTCACTTTCTCAGAAAGATGAAAAGAAATGCTGAATTAGAGATCACATCCAGAAGCTGGACAGGAAGTGATGTCACAGCTTCAGGTCTCTATTGAACGTCAGCAGTAATAAATGCACCAAAATGGAGAACCGAAGCAAACTGCCTGCGTCAGACTAGCCAACTATAAATAATCTGCTTTCATTAGAGCCAAAAGAAAATGTTGCTGTAAAACAGAAAAAAATAGTCTTATTACGATAACAAATGATCAAACCCAGTTACTACAATGGCCAGAGACCAAAATAACCCCGAGCTGTTTCATGGCCTATTGCCTGTTTCTGCTTGGCAATAACACGGCTGTTACCTATCAGTGAAAGACGCACAGACCTGAGCTCGAACATTTCATGGCTTTAAAGAAGGATAACAAACCCACCATCATGTTTTCCAGCAATTAAATGGCTGAGGAAAAGAGGGCGACCATGCCAAAGCTGGGAGCTGCATGTTCGCTCCGACTGGAAAACATGACTCAGCTGCACCTACAGAAGAGGGGCCATGTTTTAGGATCTGCAGCACGTGGGAGGGAAGTGACCTGGTAAACATGTCCTCAATCATATCTGTTAAACACTACAGGTGTAACTGCTTATGTACTGTATGCATGGTGCAACAGGTGGATGTGAGTCACTGAAATCACACGAATCAACTGTTCCATATTTTGCATTACTGGGTGATGAAACAGCAACAGACCCCTCCATCTTCATCCAGCCATAAACACAGATATAACATGTGCAAATCCAACTTAAACCTCCTCTCCTGAACACACATTCATCAGGCCCAGCTCCGTCTGTGAGGCCATATATGGGCCAATCTCTGGCCATTAGATGTGTTTGTTGGGTGTTTTACGCGGCGCTGTTATTCCCAGCGCTGGCTCCAGATGTAGCACAAGGTATCTGGATGGACGTCGGGCCAAAATGTAACCGAACACATTCCACAGAGAGGGGAGGGTTCTGCAAGGGATCTACGGCTAAGACTGGTTCAAATGCTGAGAAATGTGAGGAAATAATCCGGCGTGGCTCTTTAAATACCCGTGAGCTGGAATATTTTTTAATAGACAGATCATGTTCAGAATCATATGAGGACAAAGAGAACTGTTCTGCTACAAGAAAACATGATCAACTTTTCTGTTTTTCCAACATACACACAAAGAAAACAGCAATGCAGTGTACGACTAACATCATACTATACGTGACCTTTGACCTTCGTGTGTTCGACTCTGAGGTTTTAAAGTGAAAGTCGAACAACAAAACCATGAGACAAAACAGAGACAGAGACAAAGCTTCTGTATTGGTAACTGGATGTAGTTCAGCCTCAAGCTCATGTGTGTTACATGTGTGCGAAACATGAAGACTTCAAGAGATTCAAGATTTATGTACATACACACACACACACACACACACACACACACACACACACACACACACACACACACACACACAACATGCCAGTGATCGTTTCAGTATAATTCATAGGCTGCAGCTGGATCAAAAATGAGAACATTTCCCTGTGAGCTGCTTTATGTTCACATGAGCTGCCAATAAGTTGCATAGAACACTGGCTATTAAACTGGCATTGACCAATTTCTTTGGCCACTTGGGGGCAGCAGAAACAAACTGCGAACATGCTAGCAATTGTAAGGAGCTGTTTTTGTCCACCTGAAGTATCTCAGTCAAGCGGCAACCTCCGCCGCTGAAAAATGAAGCCAATGCGGAAGTGCAAAAAAGCTGCAGTTCCTCGAATAACCACTAGAGCAGGCTGCAGAAGGGAGTCAATTACATTTGAGCCCCATGTTAAAATGCCCGATTTTACGACAGAAAAAAAACATATTTACAGCCTGGTTCAAAACATGGCTCTAGTCTCATAAGCTGTTTTTCTACTCCATGACAACTCTGGGGGGGGCGAATTTTTTTATAAGGCGTTCGTTTAAAATATACAGCATACATCATTATGCACAATTCATAGCTGTCAATCTAAGTGGCGCCACTTTGATTGACAACTAGCCACTGACGGTCTAAAGGGCGTCACCCCGGCTAATTCTAGTCACTGAGTTTGGGAAAGAGATCGTCGTGGGGTTAGCCTGCTAGCAACGATATTTAGCATTTAACCTAGCTGGTTAGCCGTAGCTAGTTTGATTATTTCGAATAAAGCGGCTTTTTTCAGCGGCTTTTTTCAGCCAATAGCGTTCATTCGACCCACCTCAGCTCCGCCCTCGCTCCACCTCTTTGTCCATATTTGGAGTAACCGGAGGTAGGCTACTAAGATGGCTACGATTTGCTTCATTTTTGCTCTTCAGAAACCTATGGGTGACGTCACGGACACTACGTCCATATTTTATACAGTCTATAATCTCAGTCTCATGATCAGCAAGAACCTGTATCATATAATAATGTGTCCTCGTTGTGAATAGTTGAATGCAATCAAAATGGCTATATACAAGAGTTAGTGTAAAGGCCAAAACACATAGAATGTGTTGCCAATTCTGCAAAACATCTCAAACAGTAAAGGGAGTGCAGCGTCCAGAGAAACACAGTCTTATCAGCAGTGGTTAAACCTCTGCTCCATCACTCCCACACACTCAGAAAACACTGACTCCCTGGCTCCAAACTTATACATGAGACAATCAGTCGTGCTTGCTTTGATCCCCTCAGGCAACGTTTTGAAACTCAACTGTGTAAAAATTGTCAGATGGTTTCACTGTTCAATATCATCAAACTTTAAAGAGCAAACCTGAATTGATGAAGGTTCAATACAAGTTTCAGGCTCATGAGAGGACGAGAGAAAGTCGGCTTCTGTGGAATAAGGAGTAAAACTCTTCTCACTATACTCAGGTTAGCCCACAGGCTTTCTGGGAAGTAAAGTCTTCAAAACGTGCCACCGTTCGGTCTGGCCAACACGCACAGTGGCCGAGCGCTTTAATGCTGAGGAGACAGAGCTAAAGTAATGGTCCTCCTCAAAGACAACAGTCTCCCCAGCAGGCGCCTCTCACATGATAAAAGTCTGGGCTCAGGCTTAGACGCCGGCTATCATGGGAATTGAACATGTGACCTTTGAACTGAGCAGTGTCCCCGCTGAGCTCTGTCTTATCTACATGCAGATAAGCTTGTAGATAAAATGAACTGTTAAAGCGTTAATGCTCTCAGCCTAATGATGAATAGAGCCGGGGTTCATCTCTTTCAACCGTCTCTGTTCCTGTTCATCACCCTCTTCCCTTCACTTGTCCAGCACTGAGATTTAAGATCCGATACGCTGACACAGAAAATCCTGCTTATCGTGCCGAGAATGCAGATGTTTTTCCGCCCAAAGATGAGGCTCCGCGATCCTGCTAACAATGAAATATGGATGTGTTTGAATGCGCAGGAGACGCCGGCCGAGCCATGAAGTCGGGGCGAGGGCCAAGGAGGCAGCGCAAGAGCTGGACGAACACAAAAAGTCAAAGTCAAGTGAGAATTCAAACAGAAGGCAAATGTGGATAACACAGAGTTCACATCGGAAAACTGGCAGCTCGACGTGTGTGTGTGTGTGTGTGTGTGTGTGTGTGTGTGTGTGTGTGTGTGGCGAAAGGGCCTCCCGTGCAGTTACGCTGGAGCCACTTAGCTTTTTGGATGGTCGGCATTTAATTTAAGAGAGGTTCGCTTGAAAAGCCCGGTTTGATTGCTTTTCTAAAACAACCTCATCTAAAAGCCTTAAATAACCAAATACCTCTGTGACGACAACGAGGCAGATCCAAACTCTTAACTACGTCTCTGTGCCTGGGAATGAGCACACGGCCACATCCATTTAACAGCATCAGCCGTGTGGTTAGAGAGGAGGTCTTGAAATGAAATTAGGATTTTTGTGAGAGCAATCGATTCCTCCAGGATCTCTGGTCTGAAGCCAGGCAGCTCTTAAACCTGTTTCTGAGTCCGTCACATCTCTTTCTAAGTCCCTTAATTTTCTCTCTCTCTCTCTCTCTCTCTCTTAATTTTCTCTTTCTCTCTCCCTCTCTCTCTTAATTTTCTCTCTCTCTCTCTCTCTCTCTTAATTTTCTCTTTCTCTCTCTCTCTCTCTCTCTCTCTCTCTCAATTTTCTCTCCCTCTCTCTCTTAATTCTCTCTCTCTCTCTCTCTGTCTTAATTTTCTCTCTCTCTCTCTCTCTCTCTTAATTTTCTCTTTCTCTCTCTCTCTCTCTCTCTCTTAATTTTCTCTCTCTCTCTCTCTCTCTCTCTCTCTCTCTCTCTCTCTCTCTCTCAGCTCCTCTTTATCTTCCTCTCCTCTAATAACAGAGCTGACATTTACAAGGAGGCCACAGCAGGGTTCTTCGAAGGTAACAGCCATAAAGTCTGACACACCTCACTCACACACACACACACACACACACACACACAGAGGAGAGAATTGGCCATGAGGTACTGTGGCATCACACCAGGGTTTTTTCCAGGAGGATGAAGAGCTCCGAAGACGCTGGAATCTGTGACGGCGCAGCGTCACGGACCGAGTGATATGAAACAACAAAAGCTAATTTCCACAACTCCCAACTTCAGATTTCCACATTATTTGGTGCCAATCACTCAGACATGATGTGATGCTTGAACGACATATTGTTTCATCCTCCAAATATAGCGTTGGAAGTTTGGACTGGGTGGTTTCCATGTTTCATGTTCCGTGTTTTAGTAGGTAACGACCTCTCTCTCTCCTTTATTACGTAATGCACAAGTCGCCGTTCCCTGAGGTTCCTGAATGCATCGAGTCTGGGGAACACTCACAGACTGCACAAACCAAATTATGACCGCCTTGATCTCATAGAAAATCAGTTATGATGCCAACTCATATATCAGGCCAGAGGTGGGTTTTTCATCACCCGGAGACGCCGTCATGAAAACAAGCCTCTGTGGTTGAGTCCGGTGCAGATTGAAACCTGGCACACACGGCGATGCTGTAGTATGGGAACCATGCGCCACAAAGGAGCCAGGCACCGTCACACTTTATCTGCTGTCTGTCTTTTATGTAGCTTTGTGAAAGGTCAAGCTCGTCAAAGCACCGCGACATGTGTGGCTCAGAGTCGAGCTTCGTCACACATGTACGGAGAAGCTCAGAGGTCAGTCTGCACTTAGAAAGAAAAATCTCCAAGGACAGACTGAAGCTGCTTTAAACAGATACAAATATGTGATGCTGTGAAACACTGCATTAAAAGCTGATATGGAAGTAATATCACCATGTTATAGAGTTAATAAAATCACCAGCAGGACCTCCATCACTGCAGTTTGGGTTAGGCTTCAAATTCACCGTGTGTGTTCTCGACGCTAAATGAGAACAGACAGAAGGGTGTAAGGTTTCATCCCAGAGTGTTACCTTGACTAACGGAGCGCGCTCTTATGGCACGTGTGTGTGTGTGTGTGTGTCCTTCATTACATTCAGCCTTGAGGAATGGCTGATGTCATCTGCATAACTCAGCTCTGAGAACAAAAGATGGACACACATGCTCTTTTTTCTCAATGTGTAGAAACCATAGCTTTTTCTTACTCTCCTTCCATCTTTCTTTACTCATAATTATTCTTTATAAGTCAAACTTTTATTTCTTCTTCTACTTTCATAATCTTCATTACCATCAAGCATTTGACAGGAAGCAGGTGGAAGAAGGTCATCATCAACAAACAAAATGAACTCAAAGTTTTGTGCCAATTTTTCACTTTGTGTTTGCTCTCAGATAAACAACTGTCCATCATTCAAATGTTTGTTTGGCCCCTGAAAGCATCAGAAAATCTCCAACCTCCCAACGAAAGTCTTCAATCACCAACGAGCTAATGGCAGATTTTCACGTGTGCACCTTCTATGCTAAACATGAATCCGATGACACGCGTCCTACCTGCCAGGCAGAGTCCGAAGATGGTGAGAAGAACCAGGATGTAGAGGGAGACGATGGCGTACTTGATGGCTGAGAGGGAGTTCAGGTGACCACAGCACTGATCCTGCTTCCTGCGACGCTTCGCAGAACCTGAACGAGACAGGAGGATTAGGACCGGGAACAGGAGGGAAGTCCAAGAAGAGCACTGAGCCAGGTTCTCTTATGAATAAAACAGCAATCAGAATTTTGGAGGAAACAGTGTTTTTTAACAATGTTTGAAGATTTGTTTGGTTTTCTGCCTCCTACAAAATAAAAGCATTCCACTGAAAGCTTGTTAATCTGCGGCTGGGAGGGGTCGTCACAAAAAGTTTGACAACAACAGAGGTCATGTTTTCCAATTATTCTTTTAGTCTTGATGCAAAAATGTTGAAGCATGAACTGATGATTAGAGCTAAAACAAAGAATTCTAAGGCTTTTATTTTGAAACTTGACATTTGCATTTGTATTACCACATGAGTTCAGTGCATGCAATCAAAATGTTACTTTATAGTGTACACATTAGTACAATAACACATGTCCTAGTTCAGTGGTCTGAAACAGTTTTACTTGCAATACCACAAATATAAATTAGATGAGAAACGAAGTCAGCGTTTGCAAAGTGAATTGGTTTATATGTTATTGTCTTGCAGCCATCATGACACAGACACAAGTGTAGACGCAAAAAAAACACATTCATATAACAGAATTCACACGAATGGACTCTGTTATATAGATCACACACACACACACACACACACACACACACACACACACACACACACACACACACACACACACACACACACACACACACACACACACACACGGAGGAGCTTCAGCACGACTATACTGTAATTCATGTCACCACTTAACGCTCCGGGGGTCAAACAGATGTTGGAGAATTCGTCTTGATAAAACTGACACAGCACTGTTCGTGTATGATGGAGGTGTTTTTTCCCTCTGTGTGTGTGTGTGTGTGTGTGTGTGTGTGTGTGTGTGAGAAAGCTTGGCAGGAGGCTGGGATCAGCCTGTTGTTGTCGAGGGAACATTCCTTTCAGGTCAAGAGGATGAAGAGATTTTGGAAGGTTGTTCTGGAGTCACATCCTTCATCAGCCGTCGGAGCAGGAACGCACTTTTACTCCGAACATGTTTTCAGACATTTGCACGTATCTGTAAGTAACTGTCCTCAACACTGTGAAAGAAATGGATGTTCTTCAGTGTAGCTCGACATGTTCACGGTTTGCAGCGACAACAGCGGCAGATTTATGACGTGAAATCCATAGAAACTTTTGGAACAAGACGTCCTTGGTGTCAGACAGAAGAGACACAGACATGATTGAAGGCTGTGGATTACAGACTTTACAGCTAATTCAAAATTAATCTGAGGAAGTGTTTGGACACTGGAGACTTCTTGTTTCCAGCTGATCTGCTTGAAGTGACAGACCTCTAAAATCGTATTTATGGATTTAATGGCTGCATAGTTTTACATCATATATTAACTCTGGTGCTAAAGTTTGGCCTCCAGACAAAACGACTGTCAGCAGTTATCACTGAAACATGTTAAATCTTGAATAGCCCAAATGGCTGGAGACCTCAAAACGAGCCTGTCGACTCTGACATACATTTAAATTGAACTGCTTCACTTTCCATATGTCTGCATTTATTTCATCTGACCTATTTAAGCAATGTTCTGATGGAGTAAACGTCCAGTTTGTCGTTTTTCAGTTCGGCTCTTTTGCTTTGTCTGAAGTGTACTGTAGGTTGTACATGTTACTGTATAATAAAATATTGTAATAAAAACAAGCCTGATTGTCTGGACCCCTTCTCAAGTTGTCCCACTTCACAGGATTATTGTAAAGCAGGTTTTCTTAAGTTTGCTCTAGTAGAACATTGAACTGTTTGGATTCTTAATATGATGAAGAAAAACTTGGACATGTGACATAAAAGTGAGATTTACATTGTAGTACTTTCATTTTCAAAAAATATTCCCACTTTTACGAGACATATGAGTTTAAGTATAAGTAGTAACTGACGAGTTTAGCAAATATATCAAAGGATCAATGTAACCAAATCCAATTAGCACCCAGGCACTGGTTCAAACATTAATCCTAAATCCCACTAAGTGATTTAGTAAGTTTGCTTTAGTGAACGTCGACTTTCAGCTATTTCATAAAGCACCAAATATCATTAAAAATCAGCTTGAATACTGTATCAAGATGCCAACACAACATCTATCACTCTGGCTCTTTGTGATTATGAGAACAGCTGAACCCAAATTAAATGTCCTCTTAAATGAAGGAATCAGGCCCCAGAGAGGACATGAAATATGAGCCGACAGTTGTCTCGGAGAAATCACTGCGGCCATGTGATGTGAACTTAGCGATAAATATTACACCCGATGGGACGTTATGAGCTTATAATGAGATTCTGTATTCCTGTGAACAGTCGTGATGTTGGCTCGAGCCTGACTTTTAAAATATAAACACTGATTTTGCAGAGCGGCCTCCCAACAGCATGCTTTCATTTGGACCATGACAATCTGTCAGTGGACACACACACACACACACACACTTCCCTTCTATGATGAGGAACACACACTCCTCGAGCGTAAGACAAACACAGCTGTCTCGGATGTGTGTGTGTGTGTGTGTGTGTGTGTGTGTGTGTGTGTGTGTGTGTGTNCACACACACACACACACACACACACACACACACACACACACACACACACACACACTTGCACAGATGTTGCTCCTGAACATTCCCGGCTTTTATAGATGACCATAGTGAAGATTAGAGCCAAGCGGTGACAGCATCGCCTCGTTCTCTTGTGTGTGTGTTTCTTGACTGTGTCTGTGTGTGTTATTAGTGTGTGTGTGTGTTTCTGTGTACACACTTAAATGGTTCTTCAGGAAGTCAAAATCAATCATGTTTAAGATCTTCATAAGACTTCTACATGCACATATAACAAACGGTTCAATATTTTTACTGTTTCTTTTTTTACCTGCTTTAAGGAATTTTGGTGCATAATCAACAATTTCTTCTCTTACTTCTATTACCTTCTATTATATTTCCTTCATTTGATATTAACGATCATGATCATCCTCTCACTGCAGCAGGATGTATTTGACAACATGCAGACTTCAAAATCCAAGTGAAAATGGGTTTAAACTATTCTGCTCTTCTGGGAAAAAAAGCCTTTTGGGTAAAAATCTCTCAAAGGAAAACAAGCCTAACGTTCAGCTCAGTGTTTTCAGGTGTCTCCTCCTCACCTTCGTCACACAGGTTGAGTTTGGACAAATTGCGTCCATCGTAGGCCTCCTCGTACATCGAGCCGCTCTCCCTCTCTTCGTACGTGCTCAGATACATGGCCTTGTTCTCCATCTCCTCCTGACTGGAGAGGAAACACACAAACAGTATGAGCCACTGAAAATGTCAAACAAGATCCAGCATCACAAAAATACAGATGACAAATTAAAGAAGAAACTGAAGAAATGCAGACGCTTTCATCCAGGTGGAGCACAGATTCCTGGCTTGGTTTGGCCAACTTGCACATTTAAAAGTAAGATTAAACGTTATCTGAGTCATCACCTTTATCTTATAATGAAAGATCTCCAGCTCATCAGGGGTCACTGACATGTTTGATGAATAGGAAAATGATGTTTGATTACAACCACATCTAAGCCCAGTTAACCTTCTGATGCTTGCATGATGTTCAAGGTCTCCAGTACAGTTCCAGAGAATTTAACATATGAAAAATAAAGATGTTTAAAAATTCAGAAATCAGTTGTGCAAACTCTGAATACATTTGGGTAAGACATGTAGTGAGGTCAAGGCTTTGGATTATGAAATACATTTTGTCAGTGAAGGTCCTGACAGGTATCAGATGTTTGTTTCCACTGGTGCCCTCTAGTGCTGTAAACCAGTTTCTGTTGCACCTTTCAAGCTACAGTCAGGTGAGCACACACACACACACACACACACACACACACACACACACACACACACACACACACACACACACACACACACACACACACACACACAC
>JBBMOC010000259.1:115442-125442 GCA_037975185.1 Centropyge bicolor | reverse complement strand
CCAGAGGTCATGACCTTTGACCTTTCAGTCTCATTCTTCCATCCAGGTTTGCATCTGATTAAACAACACAAATGGAAAATATCAGGCCGGTTCATCATAGTGTTGAACAGCTGAAGGAGGTTAAACCTGGAGATTGAATGTGAAACAGATAAAGGAGAGTTTCATTGGAGACTTTTCTTCTCTGAACTCCATCCAATCACTACAAACAATTCAAGATGCAACATGACAACAAGACGAGAAGAAGCAAAGCTGCACGACAGGTGAGCTGCTCTTGCATCTTATCCGTGATCTGACACTCAAATATTGTCAGATGTCAACTTGTGTGTCCTGTTGAAAAGGTTTGCATGTTTTCATTTTGTTCCCAACCTAGACTTGAGGCTCAAACAGTTATTGACATGAAAGCATGTGAGGGGTGAAGAGGGGAAACGTCTCTTTGGTGGAAGTGCTGACGAATCAAACACACATCTGAAGCGTGACAAGGAGCCCCAAACCAGACAGGGCTTGTTTGTTAGAGGTCACCAGACAAAAGGTCACTGGTTGAGTCTTTAATGGATTCATGTGTTTTATATATGAGATGGAGCAGAACTGTAAAGTAGCATAAAATGGAAATACTTGAGTAAAGTACAAGTACCCCAAATTGCAGTGAAGTACAGTACTTGAGTGAATGTACTTAGTTACTTTTCACTATGGTAACTGACAGATGGAGAGAGAGATGCAGAGAGTGGCTGTTTGGTGTGTGTGTGTGTGTGTGTGTGTGTGTGTGTGTGTGTGTGTGTGTGTGTGTGTGTGTTTGAGTAGATTCACTCTGCAAGAGAGGAAATAATTGTCTCGTCATGCGTCGTCGCGTCGTGAGATTTGGATCCATTGTCTGCAGGGTCAGAGGGAGCCGGTGTGTGTGTGTGTGTGCGTGTGTGGTCTGTGGCTGTGCAGCTACTGAAACATATGATGAGCAGTAAGATCTGGACACACTAAACAACAGAGGAACCAGCTGGATCATGCTGGCAGCTTCCTCAGTTTAAAACACTGTAAAAAGTCACTACGTGTCTGATGTGTAATTTCTACTAAGTTCAATTATGTAATTATGTCCATAGGAGCAAGTTCAGTTGGATCCCTTGAAAGCACCATCTCTCTCCAACCCTCCCGTGTCATTGCTCAATCATCCGTGTGCAACATTAACCCATTTCCCTCGGTTAATTAAAGGTGGCGAGATACTTCACCCATGACAGCTGAAACACAAAGCAGCAATTTTCTGCACATGAGCTCGTTTGAAAGTGCATTTCCTGTCCTGTTGCACTGCAGCTCGTCGCTCTCATGAGGGAAATCCAGCGAATCAGATTTGGAGCTGTTGCCATTCAGGATAATTGAATAAATATTCAACAGCTGTTTGACACATTTAAAAGGTCAAAGTGTGGCCAGCAGTGAACCCAGTGACCAATCATGTGCTGATTTCAGAGCTCAGATCATGAAGCTGTTAACACTCAGCACAAACAGGAGAAATCACCAAAAAGTTTTGACCAGTTATTGATCACTAAGTTTGGTGATCTGCTCATGACAGTTCTTCATTGTCAGTTTTTAAATAGTTAATGAATGACAGGTGACACAGTCAGCTGATGTTTAAAACAAACAAACAAACAAAAGAGGATTTAAGTATTTTATGATGCAAGTTCCAAAAACTCAGATTATGTGAACTTTGCACAACTTTAAACACCAAACTGAGATAAAATCAGAAGTAGAAGAGCTTCTCTCACCTTGTTTGCTGTGAACAGGAAACAGAAATCACAGCTTTCTCATGATTCCCCCTCAGAAAGCTGCTTCTTCACTGTGTAAGTCCACGTTTCCTCCCCTCAGTCTGGCAGCTGTCAGTCAAAGTGCACTGCAGGAGTGAAACTGTGCAGCGGCTCTCAGCTTCTCTCTCTCACACTGTCAGCAGCTCTCTGCACACATTTGCACTAATATACCCACAACATCGTCATGTGACCATCACTAAACTGCAGCTGAAGTTTGAGCAGCTGGTTGGAGCAGCTGAGAGGTGAAGGAAAGGTGGCTCCACCTGCTGGACGCTGGCGCCCTCTGTTGGCTGCGGAGGGTAAATCACTGGAGTTTTATATTAACCGATATTTAAAATCCATGACAAATTTACTTAAATCTAAACCCTTACACATAAATAGATGATGGTTTCATGACGTCCTGGCAAAGCAGTTTTAAATACAAGCACATTCAACATATTCTAGTGTTACAGAGTAACTTAGTTATGCAGAATAATGGAACCGAAGTCTAATTGTTTAGCCCAGAGTGGGTTAATCCTGGCCTTATAGTAGCTATTAAAACTATAAATATGCGTCAAACATGTCACTGAAGTTTTACTAAATCTGTCAACAAGTAGGCCATTTTCACATTTTGGCCTTATAAAACAAACCTGCGCTTTACATGTTTAAACAATGATTTTCAAATACAAAAATAAAATGAAATTGACAAAAATAACAATAACCTGATATCCACGAGAACCAATAATGTTTTCTTATGATTTGATTCAACAAGATATCAACACTGCAAGCACTACAGAGATGCCAATATTTCTGACAGCACCTGAAGGCATCACGGGCTGCAGCTGTGCGGAAGAAGGCGGGCGCTGCTGCTCCAGGTGGGCGGAGCCTGGTACAGGTATGCACCTACTGTAACAGGTACAGACGAAGGTCGCCATTAATATCTGCTCAGCATTAACGGATCTGAGGTAAATATAGTTTATCATCAACAGAAAGTTTGGTAAAGTTTGTAAAGTTTGTCAGTTTGTTGTTTGAGTCTGTTGTTGAAAGTTTGATGTTGTTGAAAAGCAGCTGCTGATGGGCGGATCCTCTGTGTCCTGATCTGCAGGACCACAAACCAAACTCCAGTCAACATTTTGATATTTTAACGAGGCTTCATTTATCAGAAAATGCACACATTTATTACAACACAGAAAAGAAGCTTGAGATCAACTGCTTCTATTCGGCTGTAGTCTTTTTATTATTTGATTATTAACATTTACAACCAGTTTCTGCTGAGCTCAGCATGGCACTAAGTGACAGGATGGAAATAGAGTTTTAGATGAAGTGATGCATGATGAGTGTATGAAATCTGACACAAACACTCAAAGACACTCAGAAACTCAAAAGGTTGTTTGATGAGTTCATGTTCATTTGCATAAAGGAGACACAGAATCCAGCTGTAATTGTTCCTGCTGTGAATAGAAAAGTGGTCTAAACCTCCTTCTTTGGGAGAGAATACATAAAGGCTAGATTGCATCATGCTAAATGGAGAAAAGCTGCAGATTAAAGCTGGAGTCTCTGTGAACAAAGTGTTGTGAAATTTAGACCATTGCACCATTTTTTAAAGGCTTATGTGAAGGATTATGAAGACATGAGGTAATTCTGCAAAGCACCACAAGATGGTAGGACTTCACCTCGGGATGCATGAAGGATGGTCACAAGCTGCAACTTGAATATGTGTCCTGTTCAGTTTGGTCTAGTTTGGTTCATTGTTTGCTGATGTGCAGTTGTTTTAAAGGGAGAAAGAAATTCACTTGAGCTGCAGGACATGGCTGCTATGGTTAAACTATGCATGAACAACAACAACAACAACAACAATAGAAATACATGTTCAGCTGTTTACTTGTGTTTGTATGTATGTAACAATATTAGAGCTGGATTCTGAGTCTCAGTTCTTTTTTGATACCATCTGTATTTTTTTCTGATTTAAATCTTAACTATCTCAATTTTGGACTTTTTACCTTATTCAGGCAAAGTTGTGCAGCTGCTTGTGTTTAATATTTGAGAAGTTTGGCTGTTTTTTTGAATGAGGGTTTTGTTTACGTCCCTCGAGTAAAGTATGAAAAAAAGTTTTGTTTCTCCATCAGTGCTGAATCAAAGGTAAAGTATTGACACTTGCATGAACAAATCCAAAGTAAACCCATTTATAGATGAGATAAATTACAGGAAATGTAATGAAGAAGGTCCAATCCAAGACCCCCCCTCTGTCCCCTGGTGGGACATGAAGACTGAAGTCACATTCAGGCTCCGAGAGAAACTGTTTGTCTCCAGGTGTGAATGTTTAATGCTTAACCCTGAAGGTCAATAAAACCAGAAGCAGATAATACGACAGTGAAAAAGGAGACATCATTTCACATATTGAATGTGTTTAATATAGATTTAAACACATCAACATATAAATGTCACTAAACATCAATAAGTGATATGGAAAAAGCCAATTTTCCATCTTGCTTGTTCATATATGTTAGTTCCTTTAAGTCCTGGTTCAGTGTAAATGAAATGTTCAGAGCAACATATATACAGTCACTTATCCTCTGCAGATATTGACCCATCGAGGCTCAGTCGTATTGTTTCAAAAACGCTGTCCTGAGGCATAAAAACCAACGTTATCGACCAACAGTGAGATTTTCTTTACCCTCAGCTCAGTTGGCTGTGAAGAGGCGTCTCCTCTGTGTCTTTGCCCCGGTGTAAAGGTCTCCACTCTCTGTATGTCAATTACTCCGCCGGGACCTCGTTACTGCCCCGGCCAATCACGCACCCCCCTTAATTAACACAGGCTATTACATTCCTATATTTATAACCCAATAACTCGACTGGCCGACTGAAAAGGTCACATCAACAGTTTAGCGCTTTTCGCCCTATAGCGGTGCAGCCCAGGAGGATATGGCTGGGAGCGAAGCCAAATGAACCGGAGGCGCAGAAGCAACTTTTCTTAAAACCAGCAGAACTTTTTTTTTTTTTTTTGACCTCAGAGAGTCGGAGGCGGTTTGTTTCACCTCGCTGTTGCGTCGAGCTCTGAGGAACCCCTCGGCCGTGCTCGGCTATTTGTCATCGTGTTCAGGACGTTGTTGGATTAATCAGTGGAAAATAGGCTTAGAGTGAGTAAGAAGGTGACTCCACATGAGAGGGAAATTTAATCCGCGGCAGCAAGTATCGAGAGCGAATGACATTTCCTCACTTTTGAGGCTCTACCACAGACAACAATGTCCTCGGCTCGTGTGCCCGAGGCCGAACTTCACATGAGCTGCTGCCGAGGGACGACTTCTTCTTCCTGCTCTCAACATTTAGCTTAGTGGGTTTTCCTGGAGAAAATCTTCTGCCACACAAGTGTCACTGAAACAATCAGGCTATTAAGCACAATCTGCCAAATATTTGCTTCTAAAATGTGAAGATTTGCTGCTTTGTGATTATTTTTGTCATTGTAAGTTGCATAAATCTTGGTTTTGGTTTGACTGTTGAGTTTAGAGTAAACTTTATTGACAAACTGAAAAAATAATTGAGAGATTAATTGATAATAAAATAACATGTAATTGCAGTTCAACACACAAGAAGTGATGAGTTATTAAGTTTTATTTTGAAAGGAAAGTATTAGCAGCAGAAACCCTACAGAATCATAATGAGCTACTTGTGGTATTTCGTGCTGCTTTCAAGTACTACTGGAAATATCAAAGGAAAATTCAGGTTTATTCAAACTTGAGTTTTATCTGTGGAAGCTTTGTATTCACCAAAGTAATGTCTGAGTGTTGACTTGTGTGCAGCCTGTTTCTTGTTCTGTTCTTCACGTTTTTATTGTGGCTTTTGGGCAAATTATCATCTTAAACAATTTTATCTGGAGGTATAGTAGAAAATATCTGTAATGATACTAAACAGAAAAACAACAGTCAGTCAAATTTGATTCAGAAAGTCGGTCTACAAAGAAGAGTTTGGATAATGATTTAATGTTTGCCTTCATTTCCTCTTCCAAACATGTTCTGTGAATGAAGGAGTTTAAAATCTATCTGATTGTTTGCTTATGTTTTTTCTCTATTTGACTTTGTTAATTGGCCAAACCTTTGGAAAATAAGATCCCAGTTAAGTGAAGCAGAATTATTCTTTTGCATCTTTTAACCTGATGAGTGATTTTTTTTTTTGCTTCTGTCCTTTCAGGGTGTTGCTGATGTTGTCAGGGCGATGGGCCTGTCGAAGCGAGTGTCGCTGTGGTCGGTGGAGGAGGTGCTGGAGTGGGTGCAGGATCAGTTCCCAGACCACATGAGCACGCTCCAGAAAGCCATCATGAAACACGCTATATCAGGTAGAACTTGTGTTCAGTTCAACCTGCTTTACTGGATCCTTATGACCATGTTCATTTCTTATTGTTGTTAAGTTTTACCACTCCTCATTTACACTGATGAATGCACACACACATGCAAGTCTCTGTCTTCCAGGCCGTGCTTTGCTGAGACTAAAGGAGCATCACCTGGAGCAGCTCGGGGTGGAGGACGAGGAGCAGCAGCAGGAAATCTTACAGAACCTCCTCCTGCTGAAAGTTAAAGAGGAAATCAATGAGCTCGATGACCTCTACTCTGGTGAGGATGACTCTATGTTCAGGGTGAATCTGAGAACCAGACTAATTAAACATTGCATTTAAAATATTTAAAATAATCTTACTGTTTATATCAAATGTACAAAACAGACAACTTTCATGATTTTAATTCTCATGTCGCCGTCGTGTCCTTTGAAAGCTGCTAACATATCTTACTTATCATCTTCTGCCCTCCAGAGTGTTTTTCTCAATAACAGGAAATAAACATCCTCAGAAGAAATGCGGCATTTTTTTCTTCCTCCACGTGAAGGAGGGAGAAAAGTGGGAGTGATGGAAAGGTGAAGAGAAAGAAGAATCAATGAAGAGAGAACGAGCCCATTTCCTGTGTGAAATCTGACCTGAGCAGATGGATGAGATTCGTTTTTTGTCGGATCGTCTTTTTCTGATTCCTGCTGTCCATTAGTCTTTTTTCTTTTCCAGACTGAAATATCTCGACATCTGTGGGATGAATTGACTTCATGCGAACATTCATGATCACCAGAGGATCAATCCTACCTGATGATCCGCTGTCTTTTCCTCTATTGGTTGACTTTTCCAAATCTCAAAATATCAGGCTAATTAGTGCAACAACCTACCAATTAAACCAAGTCGAAGCTAAATCAAAAACATGAACTAAATTGCAGGCATGTGATGATTTATCTCATGCATCTAAACAAGGCCTGAAAATAATCTGAACCAGGTTGTAAAAGGTTAATCTCATGTGTTTACTGCAGGACCGAGGGAAGCTTGTGTCACACTTGTTTATTGCAGAACATTGAAATTGCAAGAAGATGCAGAAAGACAGAAGAAGAAAAAAATGTTTAAATGGAAACTCAGCTACTCTAAAAATCCGGCTCCCAGCATCTAAACGTCCTCCTGCTGTTTGCTTCCCTCTCTCACACCCGCTGACTGAAATTGACTTTAGAATCTGGTTGGTTTGAATCTCGTCTTCGTATTTTTGACTGATAAACCACAGACAATGCATTGTTTCTCTAAAGTTGGAGAAAATCCTGTTTTTACTGGTCGGCTTGAATGCCCCTAATCAAAGTGGTCCTCAAACTTTCACATGTCTTCTTTATATAATGCCCATGTTTATTATAGGCATCAACACTGCTGCACATTTGTATAAGGTTAAAGGTCACAGTTACAGAACGACTGGTTGAATTAAAAGCTGCTTTGGCAACAATCTGAGTTCCTTGTTTTAATCATCTGTCTCTTTGGCAGAGAGACTCTCAGACGTCTTCCACTCGAGTGTGATCGTCAGTCGTTTGTCATCTTTCTGCTTTTACAGCCTCATACATATAAAAGGTTGTAATGATAAAAACATGAATGCATGCTGATATACAACGTGTCATGAGCCTAATATAATGCAAATTTTAACAGAATTTTCTGAAAAATCTGCAAGAAAAAATGCTAATTTATTTGCCTTTCCATCCGTGACTGTCATGCAAACATTAGGAGTCGGTTTAGAGATAAATAATCCTTTTTCAAAATCCCAGACAAGCATAAAAGTACTGTGATATTTTGAGCTTTTTCCAGATTTTTGTAAATCGAAGAGGTGCATAAAAACCAAAGTATGTCTCAACTTTGTCATCAGTCTGATCGTAATCCACAAAGTTACACCTTTAAAAGCGTTACCCCAGTTTAAATTGTGTGTGTTAACATACAGTGTAAAATCTGCTCTTAAGAAGCTCTAAACCTTTCTTGCTCCATATTGTACTTTAGCATCTTTATTAGCTTCATCGATGCTATCTGATGTTTACATTGTGTGAAATACTCAAACCAAGACTCCATGTTTTTTTTAGCTGCATCATTCCATCACATGAAAATAGTCTAAATCTCTTTTGGCTCATTTGGCCCCAAAATTCCTCCAGATATTTTATCTCTCTGGAAATGTTTGAATCTCCACTAGAAGTTAAAATTAGTCTTTGGGTTTGCTGCTGGTGGGTCAAAGAGATACTTCATTTCCTGAGCAATCTGTTTGGTGCTCTCTGGAAACATCCATGATTAAAACATGCCGTCAGACTCAGGAATGCACAGAGGGCAAGAGACAACACGTTGCCTGTGAGAAGTGAACGCTCCAACCTGCCGTGAGCGAGAGTCCGGGTGCATGTTTACCATTCTGTTTCCAGAATACCAAACTTCCTATCAAGTGACCTTTCCTCTCTTCCTCTGTCTGTTCCCGGGCCTGATTGTGTGTGTTTATGTGTGTGTGTGTGTGTCTGAGTGTGATTAATACCCCAGGAGATGGCGTGACATTTGATTTGGCGGGGCGTGGCTGGGGGAAGCGCTTACTCAGCACAAACGTAAATCCACCTCAGCGATGGAGTGAAGGGGGGGATGATGAAATACGCCGCTGACCCTGACGACGGAGCCGAGAGGAAAAACTCACAAATGCAAATTCAGGTGTTTTTTTTGTTTTTTTTTTCCGGAGACGTGTCATTTTTTAGAAAATCACATCACCAGAGCAGGTTGTGTTGTTTATAAGGTAACATGGCCTGAAGCTGTGGACACGTGTGCATTAGTACTACAAGTCAGAGAGAGACTTCAAGAATAAGAAAGAAAATACTGATCCACATATGTATCTAGCATGTGGACACCTAAACATTATGAAGCCTTTCATTTAAAAACCACTGACAGGAAGCTGCTGCTGTGAGAGTCTCCACTCTTTTGCAAACACAATCCAACTGATTTTAGATCCCAGCTGTCGTGATTTGCTCCAACAAGAACCTGAATGAGCTGAAGAACCGATGGTGGATGAATATGAGAAGACGCCTTCACTTGCCCACACACACATACACAACATTAGAATATGTGTGTATGAAAATCAGGGTATCAGAGTGTATTCACTTTTCTGCTACTCTCTCTCTGTGTTTTCTACTGAAAATTTCAGCTTTAACCTTTGGGTTAAACAAATTGTGTAATTTATAGAAATTGTAGGTTTGTAGATGATTTATAAACCATTTTATTTAAAGATATTAAAAGTGTTATGTGAAAACTTGGAAAAGGACAGGGAAAAGACCAAAAAACATTTTCCAGACAAGCCAGAGTGTATGTGTGTGTGTCAGGATGTTAATGTGTGTGTCTACACTCAGGAAACCGTTTCTGTTTGGACCCAGCTTTGTGAACAGTTGCATGTTGTGACAGGAAAAGGCCGTCGTCAAATTGTTGCCACAAGTCTGGATCCACATTGTTGCTATATAGTGTAGCTTTTACACCCATAATGTTAAAGAATTTGATTTGCATGTTGTGTGGATTTTGCAGGAATGTGTGTGTTTTCAATTCACGGTCACATCTGGCAATTTATCAAATCAATTTCTTAATCTGAAACAGACTGATTCACATATAGATGAGTAGATGTGAGGAGGAGGATCGTCGGCTGAAACCATAGACTGTATAAAATATGGACGTAGTGTCCGTGACGTCACCCATAGGTTTCTGAAGAGCAAAAATGAAGCAAATCGTAGTGCGTAGCCATCTTGGTAGCCTACCTCCGGTTACTCCAAATATGGAAAAAGAGGTGGAGCGAGGGCGGAGCTGAGGCGGGTCGAATGAACGCTATTGGCTGAAAAAAAGCCGCTTTATTCGAAATAATCAAACTAGCTACGGCTAACCAGCTAGGTTAAATGCTAAA
>JBBMOC010000259.1:71212-100535 GCA_037975185.1 Centropyge bicolor | reverse complement strand
CCACCTCTTTGTCCATATTTGGAGTAACCGGAGGTAGGCTACCAAGATGGCTACGCACTACGATTTGCTTCATTTTTGCTCTTCAGAAACCTATGGGTGACGTCACGGACACTACGTCCATATTTTATACAGTCTATGGTGGGAACTGTAGCAATAAACTTTGTTAAATGAAGAAAATGCTTAATGTGAAACACTTGAAACACAGCCCAAGATCTATCTGTTAATCCAACCATCCTGGACTAAAACAAAAAGAGTTGAATCCAGCTGTTCCTGTTGCCTGATATCAGACAGAAGTATCAGCTCTCACATCCTGTTTCCATCTTCAGTCTGACACTTCATCCTCTCCAACCACTCTCTGTGAGGGATGAGATTAAATTTTACCTCAACAATCAGTGGAGACAAACATCTGCCTGAGTCTGAAGTCGACACCGATCCCGATGCCGATGTCGGCTGATGAACAGCCTCGATAGCAGCGTCTATCTTGTTTACGGCGGTCGCCATTGTTGTTATTACTTGACAACACCTGATAACGGCGTCAGTCCCGCCCGTGGTGCTGATTGGATCGATTGCTTTTTCAACCGAGAAACTGTTTTCATGACATGAGGCCAGACGAATCAGTCACCTCTGGATTCAAAGGTCTGGACCCAGCTGATCTCATGTTGGCTTCCAAACACTTCTGGAAATGAGAGTTTGATTTATTCGTCAAACTGCTGCCTTGAACTCTAGATAACCAATCACAGTTCAGGATGATGTGATGTCAGCTGGTGTGGCCAGATTTCAGGGGTGACCTATTCCTCGACATGAACCTGATGAGGTCACCTCTGCAGACCAATCAAAGTCTTCCACAACAAACTGGGAATATCATTTCTTCACTGGTCCCTTTGTGAACATGGAGATTGTCATGAAGAAGGAAAAAGTCCTCAAATTGTTCCCACAAAGTTGGAAACACACTGTCTAAAATATCATTCATATCTTAACACAGCACACACACACACACACCAATGTCTCTCGTCCCATAAGGAGGAGTCAGCATCAAGGTGGGATCCACACACATTATCATTGTGTTTTATAAAGAAAGACAGGAGGGGCAGACAAAGTAATAACCAACAAACAATAATGTTCTACTTATAAAAGAGAGAAAAAGCGAAAGTAATAAACATAAACTGAGATGTAATGTGACAGAAGGACAAAGGAGTCACACACAAACAGCACTCGTCTTCCTTCCTGAACAATATCCGAACGTCATTCCGGCACATTTTATTTCATTTTTCCCGACAACAACAGACCTGCTCTTATCAGTTATATGAGTTATATCATCTCCACAGTCGTGCAATAGAAGTGGGGAGAGAGGATGAAATGAATCCCCGCAGGAGGAAGTCATCTCTTCAGTCTATTACATGTCATCTTGTTCCAGTGGTCAAATAGGATTCCCCTTTATTTCAAAGCCCATTATGAGAACTTCAATTTGAGATAAGCTGCGAACAGATTGGTGCCTTTGTGGAAGGAGGAGAGCAGGAGACAGTCAGTCAGGATCACAAGATCTGTGTCATGGGAAAAATCTGCTCTAATAACCAAATGAAAGTAAAGTAGCTGGTGTGTCACGATTTTAAACTACAATATGATTCACATTAAAGTAGGTTAATTAGCTAAATCATTTAGTTAAATGGTTTTGTTGAAAAAGATGTCGATTAGTTGATTGTGGAAAAATTATTAAAATTAAAAATTATTTGCCAACAATTTTGATAATCGATTAATCATTTTTTCAAGTAAAACAAATCAAACATTTGCTGGTTCAAGCTTCTTAAATCTGCTGATTTTCTTTGTTGATTATGATTGTAAATGAAGGTTTTGGACTATTTGTCGGACAAAAGAAGCAAGTTGAAGATGTCATTTTGGGAAGTTGTGATGAACCTTTTTTACAGTTTTTTGACATTTCATGGACTAAACGTAAACCTTAACCTAACGATAATTGGCAGATACTCACAATAATCATAAAATAATCATTAGATGTTTTTAAAATGATAAAGAAATTAAAACAGGTCAGGCATCAAGTGTTGATTCTGTTTTCAATTGAGGCCTCAAGCTTTAAATATTGCAACACTGGTGGTAAACTTACTTTACACGTAACATAAAATGCTCTTAATGTAAATGTTGTTTTCAACACAGTGTAAAGTTATTTCAAAAGAAGTTAGCACCAGCCTCTTTGGAAATAACTGCACTAACACACAGGGATTAAAGGGTTAAACAATGATGGGTTCTCTCACGAAGCTGGAAAAGTCGCACCAAACATTTGGACGTAACGCGACCTCCATAACCACGACCCGTCCTCGTCCTGATGAGCTGTCGTGACATTACAAACATCCTCTGACATTTCACTGTTTGGGCGAAAGGTCACGAGTCCTGAGCGAAAGAAGAAGAAGAAGAAGAAGAAGAAGAAGAAGAAGTGAAAGAGGAGAAGAAGAGAAGGAGGAAAAGAGGTCAGAGAGGATTCCTGCTCCTCTTCATCCTCAGTCCTCCAGGCCTCCCTTTTATCGATTGACCCTAATGTGTTGCTTCTGCATGCACACACACACACACACACACACACACACATAGTCAGTGAGTGGTGGTGACATGAAAGAGAGCGATGCATTCACCTCACAGCTCGGTGTGACTCTGATGCAAGACCAGACTATAAAGATGGTGAAGACATTAACAGTCAGAGAACAATTTAAAACTCAGGGCTGGATTAGGAGAAAACACAAGTTTGGTGCATTTGTACAACTTTGTTTCATACCAAAAAGTGACCAGTTAAAACAAAAAAGTTTCCTTGTCCTGTTTTCATATTCTGTCTTTTGTTGCGAAATGAGTGGACACAGTTATTATGTATTTGCTCATTTAACCATACAGATAAATCAATATGAGACATTTACTTTCTCATGTTTTTTTGTGTTTGTCAGAATTAATTTCAGTTTGAACAGTTGAAAATTCTTCTGATTTGGTTGGTGAACATCTGGTTTGATGTCACTGGTTGCTGTTATATTTTCAGTTCAATCAAGAAAGACTTTATTGAAGAGGGTAATTAATGTTTGACATGTTGCACTATAGGAAGAACTACAAGAGAAGTCTTTGACCCCATTGTGAGGTCATATTTTAAGGGGGTAGTGATGTCATGCGATGCAGTCTAGACAGCGGTGGTGAAGAGTGACGGCCGACCGTCTGGACAGATGTGATGCGGAGCGGGACGCCTGATGAGCTCAGGGGGGCGACTCATGGGACGTGATGAGAACCGGAGGTGAATGGAGTGAATCGATTGGACGGTGAATTGACAGCTGACAGCAGCAGAGAGGAACAGTTTTAAAGCCTGACAGCAAGATTGAGAGAGAGAGATCCACATAGTCCATAAATTTGCTTTATGAGCCCGATCTGAAGCCTCCAGTGGTCTCAAGTCATGCAGATAGTTCTGTTATTTTTCAACTTCTGCCACTCAGATTCAGCAGAAGTAGAATTTTACTTGTGGTCAAAATGATGAAAAATCTCCCTAAAGTTTTTTTCTACAAACCTGATTTCAAAAAAGTTGGGAAGCTGTGTAACTGATTATTAAAAACAGCATGTAATCATCTGCAAAGAAACTGTGTTCACTGACAGCAGTGTTCCTGAGTCCATGTATCATACACTCATGTGTTCACAAACCTCTCTCCATCCTCGCTTGTGACCGACTGAGTCTTTCCAGGATGAACCTTTCATACCCAATCATGATCCTCTCACCTGTTACCAATGAAGCTGTTTACCTGTGGAAGGATCCAAACAGGTGTTTTTGGATCAGTCCACAACTTCCACAGTCTTTTGTTGCTCCTGTCCCGACTTGTTTGAAACATGTTTCTGCCATTGAATTCAGAATAAGCAGATATTTACAACAATCAATGAAGCTGATGAGGTCAAACATTAAATATTCTGTGTTTGCAAGTCCTAACTTATTGGAATCAGGGTTGTATAATTATAAAGGCCGAGTGAAAAATTTACCATTAAAAACTTAGATGTGTTGTTTCTTGTCTTGTTAACCACATTCATTTAAACTGATCCAGGAAGCTGCTGATCCTCTGTCTGTCACTTCACACTCTTCTCTCAATATCGGAAGCTTTAGCTGTTCTGTTGCTTTGCTATGTTTTTCTTATGGATAATAATTACAGCCTCACTTTGTGTTTTTCCAGTTTGGTGCCAGATGGTGGGAAAATGTGGACTGTTTGAAAACTGCATTGCAGCCGGATCCCGAGCTGGAACGTCTGAACAGAGCAGGACCAGATTACAGCAGCGAGTGGCCCAGCTGGTTTTCTATATGTGTGTGTGTGTGTGTGTGTGTGTGTGTGTGTGTGTGTGTGTGTGTGTGTGTGTTGGGGGGTCGACACGTGCTCCCAGCCCACGATGTGACTCAGTCAACATTGTTAGCATTTAGATGACTCCTCCACATGGCATACTGAACAAAGATTTGGACAGAGTCAAATCATTTCTCTCTCACGCAGGAATCACTTCTCGGGTCGTTGACCATCTTCAAAACTCTTTTAACTTTTTGTTCCCCCCCCCACAGACACTGCGGCGCGACTTCAAACTTCTCCTCTGAGGAAATCAATGCATGGTTGAATGAAGGAATTCACAAAAACTGGCTTCATCTTAAGTCGTGCACTTATTGTTTATCTAGAGTTAAACTCCAGTTTGGATCCTTGAAGTTAATTTGGGAACAAATATTATCTTCAACAAAGACTTTAGGAGAGAAGACCCTCAAAATGAGCAACAGAAGAAGTGTTTTTGAACTCAATTAACTGTAATTTCATTTTATGACCTGGATGAAAATTTGCATTTTTTTCAGCTTTTGTTCAATCTCATTCATTTTATAATAAAATCAAGATTGACAATATCTACAAAGCCTCGTTGAGGAAATGTAGAATCCAACATTTTGTATTTCATCAATTACCTAAAATGATTATGATTTTTACACATTTCCCATCAAACAAATTCAGCTTCAAGGATTAATCCAGTGATATTTTAGATTTTTCTTAACACATCCCATGAAAAGACCAACAAGAATTAATGCTACTAACAAGTATCGTCTCTGTGTCTTAGACCTTCATATACACAAAGGAACCAAATGTAAATACTCCAAACCTGTTCAAATAACATTTGCTAAAAGCTGCAGAGCCCAGCTGTTTTAGAGAAGTATATTTATGACCTGTTTTTAAAGATTTACACTGTCAGGATTTGGAGCTTGTGGCTGAATGCTGAAGACAAAGTAAAGAAATCTGAAAGTATTGAGAGACGGACTAACACGTGGGTGGTTTTGGTCTTTTTTGATGTGTTGACTGTGACATAAATGTAGCAATTTTTGTATTTTTGTAACGTAATCTGAAAAGTAACCAAAGCCCTCAGATACTAAATGTAGTAAAAAGAGAAGAGAAGAAGAACAGAGTTGCATAAAATTGAAAGACTGAAGTTAAGTATAAGTATCGCTTACTTATCGAGTACTTGAGTAAATGTACTTAGTTACATTCCATCACTGACCAAATTACACTTTGACAAAATGGATAAGGAAAAAAGTGGAGGTAGACGTAGGCAGACAGCACATTTAATCAACAACCTCATACAGGACAAGCAGTTTATTTATTCGATCAGAAACACTGATCATTTTGATACAAGTCAAATTCACCATCTATGATTCGTCATCTACACTGTGAATCCATAATCCATAATCTGAATCCACATTCTTTCTAAAACTGGATCACAGTCTCGTTTTAAAGGCTGCAACAGGAGAGGACAGATTTGTACTAACAGTCACCTGAGGAGTCCCATCAGCTTCCAGATTGATGGTGAAAATGAGGAAGTGGAGGAAGTGAAGCGATGGACTGAGACTGGAAACAGATCAAAGTCGTCTCTCTCTCTCTCTCTCTCTCTCTGCTGCTCTGCGACCTCTTCAGATTTATCACCCCCTAATCGACCATGAAGCCATCAGCGGCGGACGATCCTTCAGACTGATCACCGCGCAGGTAAATGAAAACAAAAGTTCAGACTCCGGTGTGAGACACAGAGACAGACCCGTGGTGTTTGAGACTAATGTCGGCCTGCGCCTTCAGAGTCATGTCCACGGATTTATTCTGCCGTCGCACAGCCAGAGATTACAGATGAGAAGTCCTCCCTAATGTGTCAGCAGGTCTCTGATCCTCAACTATTTCAAGTCCAGGTTTGCAACAGAAACACATAAACCTGGACAAGTTTTACAGCCACGTCTGAGGTTGTTCAGCAAAGGGGAATAAAAATCCAGCAAACTGAAAATAATGATATAAGTGAGGTCACAGTTTC
The DNA here is from genome assembly GCA_037975185.1 of Centropyge bicolor. Classification (NCBI taxonomy): domain Eukaryota; kingdom Metazoa; phylum Chordata; class Actinopteri; family Pomacanthidae; genus Centropyge; species Centropyge bicolor. Next base: position 94,208 of record JBBMOC010000259.1, on the reverse strand, counting down.
ACATCAAAGTCAGGATCAGGAGAGAAGAGAGGCTTCGGTTCAGTAAAGACTCATGGCACAAATGAGAAAGTGGAAGAGCTGAAACATCAAACCAGAGTTACAGTGATTGACCTTTGCTCTCAGTTTGTCTCATGGTTGGTTACTGGAGCTCAAACACTGTGAGACCTGGATTATAATAAGTCTGAGAGCATCGTAAAGCAACATTCTTTCAAAGGCTTTATAAGATTCAAGACTCAGATCTGATCTTGTTTCTGTCTCTGTCATCACGAAGCTTCAAAACATCACAGGACGACTGGATTCATATCAATAATATTACTGTGCTGAGGTTTTCTGATTTCACCTCATGTGATCTGTCAGGAAGGAACCAGTGAACAAGGAGCAGCTTTAAAAAGACATAAAGAGCTACTGAGGCTGAGAATAAATAATTATAAGATCAATTAAGTTTCAATGGTTTGCGTTGGTTTGAAAGAATTTTGAAAACTTGCTTCTTTAAACTTGGTGAATTTGAATTTGAATGTTTCTGATAAACTAAAGTACATTTAGCCAAGTACTACACTTGAGTATTTCCATTTTCTGCTGTACTTCACTTTGACTCATTTCACAGCAAAACATTCAATTTTAATCCGCTACATTTGTTCAGCGCTTATAGTTATTAGTTTTGGTATCTAAAATCAGCTCCACATTAACAAGCTGCAATATCAAAATACTCTCACATCTTTTGTTAAATAATATTCTATTATAATACAACAGTGTAAAAAGAGACACTCTGCAGAATGAGTCCTTTTACTTCTGATACTTTAACTACACTTTGCTGATAATTCATCTGTACTTAAATTCATCTTAACTTAAATAACATTTTGAATTCAGAACTTTTATTTGTAACTGAGTATTTCTACTTTTACCTAAGTAAAGGATCTGAGTACTTCTTCCACCACCGCTGCAATGTCTGTCTCGTTATAGGTTGTAAAACTATTTGCAGTCACATGAGAAGTTGGTCAGATTCATCCACTGAAGTGAGGGCTGCAACATGTAACCACAAGATGGCGCTGTTTGCTACATGATGCGCTGCTGTGGAGCCACAACATCTGTAACCTCCCCTCTCATTTATGAGATAATGACATCTCTTAATGAGCCAAGACTTAATTGCACAAGTTGTTTAAATCCTGACAAACAAATCCCTTTAACATCATCTGCAACATAATCATCACAACCTTAAAGGTCTAATGTTAGAGGCTGAAGTGAAAGAAGATTTTAAGTTTTTAGACAAACTCTCTCACAGTCCCAAAGTGTAGATTAACTCCATCTTAATTAGATACATTATGAACTGAAAGAATAAGGGTTTATAGCTTGAGAGTAAATTTGCATCAATTCAACACTTTCAATAAAATCAAAAATTTAAATAAAAAAAAAAAAAAAAAAACCTGAGATGGGAAGAAAACAGAGAAAATGGAGCGACTACAATAAGATGCATTTTAAAATGTGTTTATTTTAATTATTATCATTATTATTAAATCATGCTGTACAACTTATTTAAGCTCAGATTTCTGACTGGAGTTTGTAAATTGAAAGCAGGGCTGAGAAACGTCCTGAATGCTCCTGTGGGACTCCTCTGCCCCCCCTCCTTCTTCCTTAAGTCTTTCCTCACCATTAACCTGATGCAACACATGCAGACAGACTCTCACACCTGATCCCAGCCCCTGTGCCTGCTCGGCTCCTCCAGCCTGATGATGCTGATGCTGCTGGATGCTGCTGATGCTGCTGGATGCTGCACGGTGGCGCAGCCCACATCCAACTGAGGAGGATGTGAGGATGGAAACGTGAGGCTGCTGGAGGAGAGCAGTCCGGATGGAATAACCCAGAGGAGCCAACGCGTGCTCTCATTTCATGCACGAGTTTAACACTGATGAGGAAAAAGCTTCAGTTTTGTCTCGGAGTCGCTCCTCAGAGGATTTTTTTTCCTCCTGATGCGCTGATTTGTCCGGATCAGGTGCGTCTCAGGCTCCTTAACTTACCTGGGATGAGGATGAGGTCTTGTTTCTCATCGAGTGCACAGGTGGGAGATTTCAACCCCAAACTTTGGATCTGGTCTTTGCGAGGTTTTTGGTGATGCCAGGTTGGAGATGAGCGCGCCTGGTTTCACGCATCAGCTCACCGTGGATGGATGCCGTGGATGTGATCCTGCCAGGTGATCGCGTGTGTGAATCCCACAGCCCGGACACCTGATCTGCGGACACGTACCTGTGGGAATCACATGAGAAGCAGCCCGTGGTTGTCGCTCCGGGAAAGTTTGTGGCGGGTGGAGGATGAAGGCGGCGCAGAGGTGCGGGTTTCCCTCCGGACTCATCCTCACATGAGCTTTTAACATCAGGCAGCATCTGGGGCTGGATTTGTGCTTTGCTGTGTTTTAAGATCTAGAATGTGTGTCCAGACTGTGGAGTCCTGCTCAGGCTGGAGGGGAGAGCAGAGGATAGTCCTGTCCCTGCCTGGGACCACAGGTGTTCCCTGCACACAGGTAGGCTCCGCTTGGTGAACAATCAGGACCCCAAGGAAAAAATAAAATGATCTTTACTAGTTGGAAAATAATAGTTTAGTTTAATTATAAGCACGCGTTGTTCCACACGTATCCTGTCAGAAATCCTGCAGTTTAGTGCTGCATTACTTATAGAGCATGACTTCATATCCATCTCTAATGAATCTCCAGCTGAAGCTCCTTCATTCTGCATCTTATACTGTGGCTATATTGATGGAAATGTTGAAGTATATTCACAGTCTCATTCATAAGTGGGAGCTGTTAGAAAAAGTTACTTTTGAAGAAAGTGCAGTTGTTATTTGCAAAAAGGATTTTCTCATATTGCATGCGGTAAATTTCAAAGGCACGTGTCAAAGGGTTATATTGACAATATATTACTTTTTTCTCAGTGCCCCTAAATCATTAAAAATTCCTCTGATCATTCACAAAATCTTAAAATCTGATGTCATTAATAACATTAGAGAGACAGGAGACAGCTAAAAACAATCCTTCAAAATAAGAGAACTTTGCAAGATATTATCACTTTTCATTATAGTATAGAAAACAATACAATCAGTTTTTGAACTTATACTTGATGCACATGATCATTTGTATGTTTTTTATTGCTCTTTTTATTTCTTTGTTGCAGTTGTTTATCTTTAGCAAAATGCATGTAAGAGTCAATATGGACAGATGAACAAGATGTAATGGCATGAGAAGAGTCAGAATCTTTATCAGCTTTCACATTAAAAAAGTGTCAATAAAGTTACTTTGATTTGTTTTCAAGATGTTATTAGTGACTTAATTCAAGCGTAAATTTCTATTTCTTTTATCTTTTAGTGACTCCAAATCCCAAAATGCCGAGCTGTGGATAGAGAGGCTGGTCCAGCTGACCTGTGTCTACCTCCCTGCACCTCCTCTCCTCATCATTTCCTAGATCCTCTCCTTCCCTTTCCCCCTTCCTCCTCTAACTTCATACTCCCCCTCTTCATCCTCCTCTTCCTCTCCTCCCTGTCCCCCCCCTCCTGCATCACTCTCAGCCTCTCACCTCCTTCTCCTCTTGTCGTTGCACCTCCCTCCCGTCCTCCCTCCCTCCCTCGTTCTACCCACCACGTCCTCCTCTTCCTCCCCCCACAGCACACATGCAGGCCAAGAAGCGGTACCTGCTCGTGTCTGTGGGGGCCGGTCTTCTCTACCTCGTCTACCTGTGGGGTCTGCAAATCGGGGAGTTCCAGCAGCAGCCGTACCAGTATCACCAGTTTCCCCAGTACCCCCAGTACCACCAGCAGGAATACCAGTACTACCACCAGAGTCAGGAGGTGTACGAGCCCCAGCCGCTGCCCCAGAGAAGCCCGTCCAGACCTCCCAGGCACTGGCCGGAGTCGACCCAGCTGCTGGAGCCGTACCTGGAGGGGGGAGAGCAAGAGGTAGAGCCAATTTACAAGAAAAGAAAAATATGAACAGAAACAAAAAGGACGAAAGAAAAACACTTATTTAGAAGCATAGGGAAGAAGTATTCAGATACTAAATTCATATAAGCGTTATCAACAAAAAGTGAATGTAAAAGCATTTATTATGCACACGACTCCTTCAGAGTGTTATTTTAAATTATCAAAGGAAACAAAAAGGACTCTACATTTAATCAAGTAAATACATTCTGGTGCAGTGCTTGGTTTTAAAATTGGATGAAAAATGCTTTTTTATTATGAAATACTGGTTAAAGCAACATCTTCAGGCCTCGTAAAACTATTCATTTATACAATCTGGGAGTGGAGCAGTGGAACAGAGAAAATAGAGGAGGTTTCACTGGTGTTGCTTCAGGTATTGGTGAGGGGACGAAATACGATCCAGGAAGTCTGGCTGGAGAAACAGATCCAGGACTTGAAGATGCCAAAACTCGGCACAGCAGCACAGTAAATACAATGAGGAACGATTTCTCCCATGAATAGTGGACAATGCGGCAGCTTCCTGGAAGAATCTACATTGTGTTGCAACAAAAGTTGAGCCAGATTCAACAGAGTAATGATCACAAGCCAGGATTGTTAGAAAAGCTGCTTTAGAGGAATCAAAGAGAGCCACCATCCATCTTCTCACGTAGACCGGTCATCAGAGTTTGTTGTAGCTCAGTCATGCAATGAAGCAATGAAACCCCAAGTATTGATGGAGAAGCAGTTTTAAACTCTTGGCTAAAACAGGGATTTCCTCTACTGCCAGCACGAAGTAACCAGAAATCCTTTCAGGTGTTTGAGGTAGACTAATAGATGTCATTTTGTTGTTCTTTGGTTTGTCCTAACTGTTTTGTGTCTACATACAGGAGGACAGCCCTCAGCTCCATCACCAGCACACCTCGCCACGAGAGCGACGTGCCATCCGCGACAACATCTTCAAGAACAAGCGCTGCCGCATGGAAACCTGCTTCGACTTTGCTCGCTGCCAGTCGGGCTTCAGGGTTTACATCTACCCTCCGCAGAGGGGGGACGAGATCTCCGAGACCTACCAGAAGATCCTGTCGTCCATCGAGGAGTCTCGCTTCCACACCACGGACCCTTCGCGGGCCTGTCTGTTTGTTCTGGCCGTGGACACGTTGGACAGGGACCAGCTCTCTGCTCAGTACGTCCAGAACGTCAGGCTCCGCATCCAGAGTCTGCCGACGTGGAACGATGGCAGGAACCACCTCATATTCAACCTCTACTCCGGAACCTGGCCGGAGTACACGGAGGACCTGGGCTTCGAGGTGGGCCAGGCCATGTTGGCCAAGGCCAGCGCAGACGTGGTCAACTTCCGACCCAACTTTGACATCTCCATCCCTCTGTTCTCCAAGGATCACCCGCTGAAAGGAGGGGGCGTAGGTTATCTGACGCTCAACGACGCGCCGCCCTCCAGGAAGTACCTGCTGGTATTCAAAGGGAAACGGTACCTAACTGGCATCGGCTCGGAGACGAGGAACGCTCTATATCACATCCACAACGGGGAAGATATTATTCTGCTGACCACGTGTAAACACGGCAAAGACTGGGAGAAACACAAGGACTCTCGCTGCGACAGAGATAATGAAGAATACTCAAAGTAAGACATGCTTTTTGATCTTGTTTACGCTGCTTCTGGGTGTGCTTTTATTTCCATTTGAAAAGAGCATCAGCGCTTTGAAGATCTATCAATTAAGAGGATGAATTAGTGACTTGATGCACATTCACAGTCTTTGCTGGTCTGTTTGGAGTTGGCTGTTGCCGGTGTGTCGTCCTGCAAACGGAGCAAACAGCCCGGGTTTTAACAGACATTAGCTCTGTGGCCGTTAGCTCGTTATCGGCTCCTATTAGCCGTAGGTTGTTTCACAAGTGCTTGTTGTGTTTGGGATGTTAGCGCTGTCGATCACCACAACTGTGGTTTATTGGCTGAAAACTGGAGAGTTTCGGGGACTTGCCGCCGTGCACCAAGCTCCTCTTCTTTATTTCAATGAAACAGGTTGCTTTCATGTGCAGATTTCACAATTGTCAGGGGAGTGGAGCTTCACTGTTGCCGTGCTCCTGAGACAAAATGCTGCGAAAATGCAAGCGTGTGTTCGCACTGTAGTGTGTGTGAATAGTGTGTGTGTGAAAGGAGTTGACTGCTGAGAGGAGGAAAGTTTTGTCAGCTCAGCAGTTGGTCGAGAGAAAAGGGAAGAGGAGTTCACCTTTTGAAAATTCTAGCAAGAGCTGGCAGCTGAAAGAGGAGGAACCATAGCATGTGGAGAGAAATGGGAACAACCTTCAACCAGCTTCAAATTTTCCTGGATGTGTTAGTCCAGGAGTCATCTGGTGCATATTTTAGGCTTAGATATCGGTGAGACCCAAAGGAAAACTGCGGTGGATCCAGGATCCTGCTAAATGCTGCTGAACAGCTGATGAAATTTTGCAGCGAGCTTCTGCAAATTGGCCCTGTTCTAGAAAAATAGATCTGAAATCAAACAATGGGTGTGAGGTTAAAAGGGTTAGGGTGTATATTGGATGACCAGTGTCGGCTAATACAGCAGGACAACGAACTCAAACATATGTAGAGACAAGGTTCTGGGGGTTGGAGTCCCTCAGGTCCCTCAGGAGTTCAGTCAACAGGTGGCAGAACTGTGGCTCTTTGTTCATCTTTAAAAAAGTCCTGCTGATCAATATCCAACTTTAAACTTGATGTCTTAACACACCTGATGTGATCTGAGAAGTCTACAATGCTGGTATTTGACGAACTTTGAACGAGGACAGGTTGAGAAAGTCTTGACATGTGAGCAGGATCAAAACATCTCGACTACAAAGAAAATACCAATCTTGAACATGTCGATCACTTTCTGTCTTCCTTGTGTTTGATTGATTGTTACCACCTGCCGACTACAATCACACAGATTCACACAGGTGCATCTCGTCTGATGATAAACTTAGCATCTCTGCTTTTTTTCCATTAAGGTTAATATTTTGTTTCATTAAAGTAATAATTTCTTTTGACGTTAGCAGTCGAGCACTTTGTTTCCAGCAGAGTATGGATGGAGAAATGTTGCGGTCGCTGATTGCAAATAATTTACAACCAAATTCAAAGTAATATTAAGGTCTATTTTAATTTGATAAATAACATGTTGGTTCAGATCTAATGTGCTGGAGTTCAGAGCCGGCAAAGCAAAAGTGTGTCACTGTTCTACTAATGGACTGATGCTGCACTTTAAGACACTTTATGGCTTTTTTCAATAGGTTGTGTGAAAAGAGGGTTGTTGCTCTTTATGTGAATGTGATTATAGCAGCGACAACAATGCAGGAAGGATTTTCTTTGGCAACATAGAAACATACTCTATGCATTAATGAATGTGCTTGGTGAAACTAGTGGTTTTGTGAGCTCTTGGTTGCAGGTTTGTTGTGAAGAAAAAATGGTTTTGGTTTCAGTGAGGCTACATAATTCATGTCAGAGGTTCATTGAGAATTGAAAAAAAGAATGTATGTCGTCTGCTGCATAAAACACGAAGGGTGATAATCGATAAGAGCCCATTAATGAATTAATGAACAGAAAGTGCTTAAGAGGCTCCTCCACTAAATAAATTCTACATTAGTCGAGTCTCTGTCTCGGTCTGACTTTGGCCTGATATCGAAACCAACAAGCTCATTCTAACAGAGGCTTTGAGTTTAGCAATTTCATGTCTGTCTTTTCTCCTTCTCTCTTTTGACATTGTTTGATTTTAACCAATGTTTCCCATCGTTGAACAGCTGATGGTTGATGCTTAACTGTGTTGCTGGAAATGTTTAGAAGTCTGATTGTTGCTTTAAGATTAAAATCTGAAACTATCCAGACTCCAACATATGTAGACTGTTGGTCTTGTTAGTCTCTCAGAAGTTAATTTAATTTCAGCTATGTGTTAGAGTTGCACAAGTGGGGTCAGGAGAAGATAAGAGATTGGATCCAAACAAAGGAAAACTAAGCAAAAATCCAGAAATAATAGAAACAGGCTGAAACTCTTCACACAACACAAAGACAACCTGGCACAGATTGAAGGGAACACTCACTAAATAAAGTAGGAGAGGAGGATCGCAGGTGAAACCAATCAGGGCGTGGCAGACAATCAACACACAAAGGCAGGAAGTAAAGTACCTGAAACACACCTGAGGACTTAACCTTTCAAAATAAAACAGGAAATAACTAAAACCCCAAACCATGATGCCATGTGCAGAATATTTCTGTGGAAACAGTTTCTGTTGTCTTCTGTGCTGTTGAGCAGTATGTTTGGTTGTGATATTGGAGAAGATGTTCTCTTAAATTACTTGTTTTTTTTGTCCATTTCAATGTGTTTTCTTAACCTGCAGTGTGTTGAACTCTCAGGGCCAACGTGAAAAGTACAGATTGTCTGAAAGGGTGACGGGTGTATTATGATTGTATTGTTATTTTTGTTCGTACTTCACACCATCCAGTCGTGGTCTTGACCTAAATATAAGATCTTTCACTCAATTAATTGAAAGTATTCTAGTATAAACATGAAACTATACATCCCGTATACTTTCCCATTTCAGAATAAAAATAATTATTGGATTGTACAAGTTCCTTAAAACTGTGCAGTATTTGAGTAAGTGTCTGTATTTAGTTGTATTTGTAATGTTGCAATAAATGTAATGGCTAATTGATTAAGTAAGTTGCCCATCTGCCGTCGGACTGAAGGAACGAGTCGAGGACAGAAGTTTGTTCCTGAGAGCTGCCGAACACGTCCAAGCTCATCCGCCTGTAAACAAGGCGGCTCCACAATCTTCTGAATCTGGAAGTTGTGGCTGAGAAAGCCTCCTCGTCTGTTTGCCGCCGCCTGCTCTGGTGTTTTACACACAGAGCATCGATACAGACATCAGCCGGCGCAGTCGAGGGGAGATCCTACACAGCCAGGCTCCCTGATGGGAACAGAAACCGACGAGGATCTTGAAGCCTCGGGCGGTCGATAATTGCCCTCCAATTGAATTAAGCTGTGAATGAATGGGGTAGATAGAGATCTCACCTCCCACTGAGCGGAGCCGGATTGAACTCCGGCTGTTTTACTGTACGTAGATAAGAGTCGGCTTCACCAATTAGAGCCTCGCCGTCTCGAGTGTCTCGAGTGTCTCTCCGAAAGAATGTTTGATACCCGAGGCTCAATTCGCCGAAAAGCAGATAAGACGTTTAATTCAGATCGCCGTCACGTCTTTCACGATCGCTTTCATGGTCCAAAGAGAAGATGGGAGAAGAGAGAGGGTAGAAGATGGTCAGATGTGATGAGAGGTGTCCTGCTGACTGCTCTATAAAATCCGTAAACATCTGCATTCTTCTCTTCCTCCGCTCATCGACCACCGCTCTTCTTTTTTCTCTATAAGACTCTTCATTCTTTCCTTCCATGCTTCAACTTGATCCCGTGGCAGAGCTCAAACAGACGGTCTTTTAATGCCACAGCTTTTTACCAGGAAGCTAAATTGCTATGTTTATTGTAGCGGACATGAAAGTCCTGAACACATTTTAAAAATTTGATTGAAGTGGGTGAAAGGTTGTACAAGGTCGTCTGTGTAAGCAGCTTGTTACGACCCATATTTACGTTTACATTAGGTGGCGGCCTCTAGTGGTTATAGTAATTATGACAGGAGCAAAGGAGGAAGTCAGGTGATGTGGTAAAGAGTCTGAATATGAAGGAGGACGGGTTGATGGACGAGTCAGACACATCCGGACTTTTACCTACAAGACGACTGATGTGTCCCTGTAAAACCAAAAATCATGTTGACTTATTTTATCTTCTTCAATGTACTTAACTCATGTCACATACATCAAGCACTTTTTACATACATTTTAACCAAAAGCACGATCTTTTCCTAAACCTAACCAAGTAGTTTTGTTGTTGACATTTGCTGTCACCAGTCGCACATCTGGAACCTGTCAGAGAGATATAAAACCTTGATACTACAAAAGTTGTGACACTGATCTTTTTTTGACATATACTTAAATGAAAAAAATACAAATACACATTTATTTATATTTAATGTTTGACCTCATCAGCTTCATTGATTCTTATGAATATCTGCTTATTCTGAATTTGATGGCAGCAACATGTTTCAAACCAGTCGGGACAGGAGCAGCAAAAGACTGTGAAAGTTGTGGACTGATCCAAAAACACCTGTTTGGATCCTTCCACAGGTAAACAGGTGGTAACAGGTGATAGGATCATGATTGGGTATGAAAGGTTCATCCTGGAGAGAGGTTCACCATGTTCCAACATCCCTGAAAGATCATAATGGACAGATATTTTACACTCAGTCATCATTTAACAAATGTGTTTCCACCACTAATTGTTTCATAATAAGCAAGTAAAGATGTTAAATTAATTAGTCATAATGTGCTCTTTCCATTCAAGGTTTCTAATTTGATGCGTCCCAGTATGCACGAAAACACTCAGATGGAAACACAGCTGCTGTCACATCTGCGAATGTTTGGCAGCTGCAGAATTCAATATGTATGACGAGAGAAAAGGGTCTGACAGTATTAATTAAAATGTCAGCTGTGGTCATGTGGGTGGCCGGTGCTGTTCATGTGTAGTGGAGTAAGTGTGTGTGTGTGTGTGGGAGAGTTTTTCTTTTCAGTTCTTTCTCCCCAGCCATGTTGTGAGATGTTCTATTAAAGCACATCAAAAGTCAATGTCCTCTTTCCTTGTTGGCGCTTATCTCCCTCGCTCCCCGTCCTCCTCTCTTCACCTTCCTCTCTCTCCTTCTCCTCCTCATCCTCCCCTCCTTTTTCCATGCGCTCATTCTCTCTCCGTCGTTCCCTTATCTGCCCTCATCCTCCCTCTTCCCTCCCCTCTGCCCCACTCCGAGCTAAACCAAAGCGTGGAAAAGCTTTTGCTGCTGTCTCAGTGCATCTTTAATGCAAGTCATGATGAAGAGCACCACGAGGAATAATAACAGAGCCTGTCGGTTTCACAGAGAGAAAGAGACGAATTCAGGACTTTTGAGAAACTTTGATGTGCGATCGAGTTAACGGCGAAATTAAAGAAACAGAAATCAGGCGAATTCAGGTTGTTTGTGAAAATAGACAGGAGGAACAGAAGGAAATTAATGACCTAAATGAAGAAGTGCTTTAAGGTGTATTTAAGGTTAAGGTTTAAGGCTCTGAATTTAGGGATGAAGGATGAAAGTTGCTGAATAATCAAATTTGTGATTTGGGGTTTTGTCTGACTTACATCATGCATCAACATGACGTGTAATGAACCAACCAAAAATTGCAGTTGAGAAACTAATCTCACCACAAGGTCCATTAAGTCATGAAGCTTTCAATCATATCACATGCATCCAGTTTTTAAGGACTTTTCATCCATCATGGCCTCAAAACTCAGGATCAAAGTTTCATCCTGACAGCGGATCAGAAAACAGTCTCACTGTGTACTTACTCAGCAGCTTTCGGTCTGATCACATGACCTTCATCTTTTCTGTCCAGCAGATAGAATCTGATCTATCAGCTGGACAATAAAGCTTAAGAAGAAAGATGTATTAAGCAGAAATGGAACATCAAGAATTGGTCAGACTTGAACCTCTGATGAAGATCATGACATATAACCAAAAGCTCCAGAACAAGTCTCAGATGGAGCTTCAAGATCACAAATGAAATTTGATCCATTTTTATACCTACTGTAAAAAATAATGGTAGGAAATGTAGAAAATTTGATTAACAGCCTCCTGATGCCGAAATATATGGTAATAATCTGAGTAAAAAAAAAAAAAGATGGCAGGTAAATTAAACGGTCTCCTGTCTGCTGAAGGAAAATATTCCCAAATTAAAAATTCAAATCCATTTTAAAACAATTTTAACCTAAATGACGTGACTGAAAAACTACACTTTTCTATCCAGGGCACCTTTAAAATAATCGATATTTTCCTCGTTAATATCTCATCTTATATCCAACAGCTTTAACTGAAGGAAGCTGAAACAAGTTTGTCAGAAATGCTCTGACTTTCTTTGACCACAGCTGGTCAGTGAATACACTCACAGCTAATTCAAATGAAGGACTTATAAATAACATACTCAGACTGACTATATATACACTGATGAAAATAATATCAACATCACATCAACAGTATCCATTTCTCATTTCCTCGATGCTCGGAGATTCTTCACAGGATCTTTAAGAGCTTCTTCGGGGCCTTTCAGCGCCTGCAGGCTTCTCAGGCAGCAGCCGCACTCATCAATACATCGAAGGTTTGTGCCGAGGCCGCGCTGACGGTAAAAGGAAGCTCTATCGATCAGGTTCGACTCGGCCACAGCAGCCAATCAGCAGATGAATAGAGGTTAATGGTCCGTCTTGGCGCGTGAATGCCAAACATAGATTGGCATTTAGTGTGACGGGGCCTTGGCATTTATTTTAGCCGACCCTCTGTCAGTCTGAACGGGAAAAAGAAGTTAATGTATCAGAGGCCGAAGGAGTCGCTGTGAAGATCACGAACCGGGAACTGAAACATTTGTTGGATTGATTGAATTAACTTTTTGTCTCTGCTCTCAGAATCGAGGAGAATAAATCGAAGTGTTGACTCGATAAATCACGAAACTACTGGACGTTGAGGTCGCATCTAATACTTAACAAAACTTTGAAACCTGCTAATCATCACTTCTCTAGTTGAAGTTTATGCACATGATACAGGGTCAGATGTAGTTAAACAACACTTACATACATACAATCTGTGAATTTATCTGTTTATTTTTATTATTAAAAAACAGATAATTTGATTAATGTACTCCACAATGCAACATGCAGTATTATTACTTTCTATTCATATTCATCATCTCAGTCTGTATCTGACACATTCATGATGCATTGATGCTGAACTATTGCACATTGTATACATCCCATAATTTCAATCCTTTTTTTTTCATATTTTGTACTTTTTGAAATTTCTAACTTAACACAGCGTTCATAGAGGAAAGGATGAATGTCATTGTACAGGGAAACTTGTGACTTTGACCTTTGACCTTTTACTTTGACAACAAGCTTTGAAGGCCGAGCTCACCAAAATAAGAGAAAAATGCCATTTATGTGCTCATGTTAAATTCTGAAACGCCGCCAGCAGCACAGGTAGAAAAGTGTGAAAGTGAAATCGCTGGCAGTGACGAACCTGCAGATAATTATCACCTCGGTCTGCAGCTCTCCTCGGCTTTCTTGGAGCTCTACAGCGAGCTCCACTCTTTATCTGTCCGACCCACAACTTTACTGTTGTGCTTTCGCTCTCGTCGCTTCATTTGCAGCTGCGGCAGGTGACTGAGAAAAATCACAGCACCGAACAGCAGGAACGTGATTATGTACGTTTATCTCAGTTTGGATTATTCTGAGCACTTTCAGGACCTCGAGCGTCTGGATGCTCATATTCCTGTAACTTTGCTTGATCTTTGCTCTTCATATCAGAAAGCATCTTTTTGAACAGCCTCTCTCCGGTAAGTGCCCGCTCCTCGCCACGTCTGCTTGACAGTCACAACGACACACGGAACAATCTCCTCGTCTGGGAAAACAACATGTGATGCCGGGCTGTCTGTCTGCAGAAAGGATGTCATTTTGTGTGTGAAGCGCTGCCAGCCTCCTCGCTCGGCCCCACGTCGCTCGCTCTCCTTGTGAAAATACAGGAACACAATTCAACTCAATCACTGTTTTCTTCTTCTCCTCCACCGGCCGTCTCATTTCCGCCTCTCTGCCTCCCGCACTCTAATTTCTCTGTTGTCGTTTGCTGCCTTGCTTTCTCTCTCTCCTTCTCTCTCTCTCTCTCTCTCTCTCTCCGTCCATTTGTTTGCAGAAAGCTGACAATCAGTTGAGTTGAAGTAAAGGTGCGCGGGTCGTTCCGGGATGTTTGCCATCCGTCCTGGCTGAGAGAGACGGAGAGGACGGAATTAGAGAGGCGGTAAAATAGTGGAAACACTGCGTGGCAGGATGGATTGCCGTGTGAATCCATCACGTTCTCACACACACACACACCTCTCTTTAGATTCATCAGAGAGGAACAGGAAGTGTTGTTCATGTACGACGAAATTACATGAAAAGCAGGAAGACGGGGTTCTTCATCGTGGGGCTCCTCCAACGTTTCCAGGTGTAGATCTCAAACGCACCTGTGTTTCAGCAGGTGAATCCATCATCTCTCTTCTGTAGTCCCAGGGATCCTTATAGCATGTGCGTAATTGCAACAGGGGACGGGATCACAAGTCCCCCCAAAGTATGCAAGAGGGAAATTTGAACCTCCCCAAAAACTGTAATTCAGGTTCAAGCTTCTACATTTTTGTGTTTAATTGTACTAAGCGTAGTACAAGAAATTACAGTCAAGTTAAGACTTAAATGTTATAAACAATTATTTCATTATAATAGAACAAGCATATTAGCCTGAAGCTGCTTAATAAGTAGAATAATTGTTTTTCGTTATCATCTCAATTTTTGATTCATTGTTGTTATTTTTGTGTCTTATATCTTATCAGTGTTTCATTTTGATATTTGCCTTTGAGCTGCTGTTTTGCAGTTGATTGAATATGACAGTGGCTCAGGTGTACAACAATAACAGCAGCAACAGAGCACACTGTAAACCTACAACTGTTTCCTGACAGCAGTTTTCAATCAGGAGATACTAACGATAAAGTATTTATCCATTAAAAACTTAATTAACAATGAAGCAATTAAAAAAAACAATAAAAGATTAATTAGCCCATAATGAAATCTGTGTGCAAACTGTCCGCTAAAATGGAGGCAAAAGAAAGAGATGTGGATTCAAAGTGAGCAACAAGACTTGTATTAATCAAACCAGACTCACATAAGAATATAGTTGGAAACATGTTGTGTATTGAAGTTCATTATTTCACAGTTTGTCCAGGGTGAGAAAAAAAGTTTGTTGGACTTGCTTCACTAAACCTGAGGTGACCCTGGACAACCTGTATCACCAGGCTGGTCTCACCTGTCTCTGCTCACACGGGGCTTCGAGCTGAAGAGGCTCGTTGTTACGTTACAAACCTCATAATCAAAACCATGAATGAGTCAGTTTAATCACATGTGAGCCAGATCAATACTCTAGTGAAGATGACGAGTCCTACAGGAAGTGAAGTTAATGTTATCGTTACTTTGTTGTTGTACTAGAGGTAGCAACACTCACACCGTGGTTCAGGATGAGTCTGTTTGTATTTTCACTCACTAGATTCCAGTTTTTGTCTGGATCAAAATAAAAAGCAGCCTCATTTTCTCTGATGGCCGGTGAGTTGATCCAAGCTGAGGAACTGGCAGCTTATACAGGTGTGACTGAAGCGATGAAGTGAGACAACATGGACGACTCTTCTTCAGGTGTTTTTATCTCAGCTGGATCACATTCAGACTCTGTGGCTTTATTTTTGCTGCATTTGCATTAACTAACCTGCACTGACAGGTTACATTGACACTGTGGCGAGGTCTGGTGAAGGTCTGGTGAAGGTCTGGTGAAGGTCTGTGAAGGTCTAGTGAAGGTCTGGTGAAGGTCTGTGAAGGTCTGCTGAAGGTCTGGTGAAGGTCTGTTGATGGTCTGGTGAAGGTCTGGTGATGGTCTGGTGAAGGTCTGGTGATGGTCTGGTGAAGGTCTGCTGAGGGTCTGGTGAAGGTCTGCTGAAGGTCTGCTGAAGGTCTGGTGATGGTCTGCTGAAGGTCTGGTGATGGTCTGGTGAAGGTCTGCTGAAGGTCTGTGAAGGTCTGCTGAAGGTCTGGTGATGGTCTGGTGAAGGTCTGGTGATGGTCTGGTGAAGGTCTGGTGAAGGTCTGGTGAAGGTCTGCTGAAGGTCTGGTAGAGGTCTGCATGGGTTGGTTATCGTTAAGGTTGGAGCCGAGAATCAGTGTGAGTCAATGCAAGTGCGTTTGTGTGTTCGGCAGCACACATCAAACCACTGGATTTAAGACAAAACCACGAATGAATTATCTGTATAAATGTGTACAACCGTGTGAGCTGCCACCTCGCGCCCCCCGACCTGCCCCACTGTGCCCTGTCAGTTCTCATTAGCCTGAAGGCACACACGCTCACAAACACNATGATGTTAAAATGGATAAAACAGAAAAGTAAAAAGTAAAAAAGTAAATGTCAGTTATTGCTCTGGAGTTATTGGAGTCCATCATGATATAAATATTTTGGGTGTAATGTTACTTTAACTCAGACACACATCACATCACACACACTGCACACACACTAATTTGTACATGCTTTAACACACACACCAACATTTATACTACTGTCTATACATGTACTTATACCTGCACTATATATATTTGCTTGTACTGTATACTTTACTGCAACTACCGCTTATGTACTTATGTACATTATACTGCTTCTTACACTTCTGCTCACATGCCAAACTGCATCGTGTCTCAATAAAGTTGATTCAAATCTGATCTAACATGTCAGGTTGCATCTAATGCTTGTTTCCATTACTGACTCATCTGTTGATTCTATTTGATTTGGTCCATAAAATGTCAGAAAAAATGCAAAACAAAATGGCCTCTTCTGCCCAAATAGCCAAGATATTCCATTTATTTTCATATAAGACGAATAAAAGCAGCAACATTTGAAAACATTCGGACTCGAACCCTCGTTTCTTCTCTACAGACGCTTCCTGTTGTTCTTTGTTTAACAGACTGATCGATGTCTAAGCGTGTCACCTCCAGACGCACTGACCCGACATCACTACACATCGAAAACAGCGAAGTGTCCCTTTAACGTGTGAATGTGTAAATATGATGTGAATAGATTAGCTCTTATCTGTTTCTCTCCTCGGGCAGATCGACCAGCTGATCTGCTGCTTATCACATGTTTACACACTCAACGAGCTGCAGACTGCTCCTTCTGTCCTTCCTCCTCCTCCTCCTCCTCCTCTCTTCACTTCTTCCTCTTCTCCTTTCCTTCACTCCTCTCTCATCCTTCCTCCCTCTCATGTCCTACTCTCCTGTGTTCTCCTGCTTCTTTCCTCTCTTCATTCCTCTTGTCCTTGCCTTGTGTCCTTTCCTTTCATTTTCTCTCCTTTCCTTGTTTCTCCTCCCCTTTCCAGTTTCATCTCCTCACCCATCTCCTTCCCTTGTTTCCTTTTCTTTTCATTTCTCCTCTTCTCTTTTGTTTATTCTTTCAAATGTCTTTACCTTCTTTCATTTCATTCCCTTTTCCTTCATCCATCCTCTTTTCCTATCCTTGTTTCCTTCCCTGACCTTCCTTTTCATTTCCTCTTCTTGTCTCTGCTCTCCTCTCCTCGTTCCTCGTCTCCTCACATTGTTTCCTCACCTCTTTCCTTGTTTCTCCTAGGGAGATTCCCTTCACTCTTCTTTCTTCCTCTTGTCCTCTCCTTGTCCTCCCTCCACCTCCCTTTCATTTACTCTCTCTTGTTTCCTCATTTCCTCTCACCTTCCTCACCTTCCTTTCTGTTCATTTCCTCTCCTTTCTTCTTTTCCCCCCAACCTTTTTCCCTGACTTCTCCTTCTGTCCTCGTCTCTCATTTCCTCCTCACCTTGTTTCTCCCCTTCGCTCTCCTCTCTTCATTCATCTTCTCCTTACATGGTTTGCTTTCTTTTCATCCTTTCCATTCTTATCATTCCTCTCCTCCTCACCCTGTCTCCCTCCCCTTTTTTACTCCTTTCCTCCTCTTTCCTTACCCCCTTCTTTCCTCCTTGTTACCTCCTCCTCCTACCTGTGTGCTCCCTTCCTCTCCTCCTCACCTTGTCTCCCTCCCCTTTTTTTACTCCTTTCCTCCTCTTTCCTTACCACCTTCTTTCCTCCTTGTTACCTCCTCCTCCTCCTACCTGTCTGCTCCCTTCCTCTCCACCTCCATCCTCTTGTTCCTTCTGTCCATCACTCCTCCAAACCGTCCTCCCCTCCTCCCCTCCTCTCCTTTCTCTCCCATCTCCATTTACTCACCTGCTCATTTATTCTCCTCCTCAGTTATTCCTCGCGTCTCGTCTGCCTCCCTCTCTGTCGCAGTGTGATGTCCGGTGTCGGTCTTGTAGCGTGACAGCGGGCTGAGATCGGGTCATTTCAAGGTTGGGATCAGACCAAAATAGGGCCGTGTGATGATAATGTGTATCACCGTGTGTGTGTGTGTGTGTGTGTGTGTGTGTGTGTGTGTGTGTGTGTCTGCTTGATGCCTGTTAGTTCATTCTTACATGCTGAGAGTTTGATGTGCCTGAGGCGAGAGCTGCCTGCACACACACACACACACACACACACACCGTCATAAATATAGAGCAGAAATAGCCTCGGGGCTGCTGAGGTGAAAATGGTACGAGGCCCTTTGACTCCGAACAGCAGAACTGTAACGGACCATTTCTACGTATGTCTGGACTTTTCTATGCGATATGAGCACCGTGTGTGTCCAAATCACTCACACCCACCTCTTTACAATATCTTTATAGTAAATATGTCTTCTCTTCAGATATGTTTAAACTGCTCTTTGTCATCTATAATAGATTTCTTTTAGCTGTTAACTATTAATTTTGAGGCTCCAGTAGCACAGTTTCTTTTCTGTGTTGTGATTTTTTTAATTCATTTTTTTCTCACGGGGAAAACCTCAGCAGAAGAACTGAACATTTTAAAATAGACAGAGAAAGTCGACTGTATAACATCGACTATTTTATTCAATATACAAAGTATTCCTCCTGATTTGAACACAAGAGAGGCAGGTCGTCAATTTGTGGGACTGTCCCTTTTTTTCCTCCCAAATCTGAGATGTTAAACTGGTGATAACTGATTCCTTCAGACAAAACAATCATCACCTTTTAACCTGATATGGTGAACACAGAGTTGCATATTTACTTGTCCAGCTGTGACGGAGCAACATGATCATTCATTTGGATTCATGTTGCAGATGATGAAGTTCCAATATCATCTCTCTTTTTAGTAGAAGTGTGCAATACTGCAAGATTTGGTATTGATCAAGCGGCAACCTCCGGCGCTGAAAAATGAAGCCAATGTGGAAGTGCAAAAAAGCTGCAGTTCCTTGAATAACCACTAGAGCAGGCTGCAGAAGGGAGTCAATTACATTTGATGTTAAAATGTCCGATTTTACGACAGAAAAAAACATATTTACAGCCTGGTTCAAAACATGGCAAAAACATGGGGGGGATTTTTTCATAAGGCGTTCGTTTAAAATATACAGCATACATCATTATGCACCATTCATAGTTGTCAATCTAAGTGGCGCCACTTTGATTGACAACTAGCCACTGACGGTCTAAAGGGCGTCACCCCGGCTAATTCTAGTCACTGAGTTTGGGAAAGAGATCGTCGTGGGGTTAGCCGGCTAGCAACGATATTTAGCATTTACCCTAGCTGGTTAGCCGTAGTTAGTTTGATTATTTCGAATAAAGCGGCTTTTTTCAGCCAATAGCGTTCATTCAGCCGGCCCATAGGACCTTTTTTTTGGTCTCTACCCCCTCTGGAAATATCTGGGTCCACTATGATCACCAGATAGTCACTGAATGTGTTGCCAAGCAGGTTGTGTACAATGAAGAAGTATATAGATTATAGATTATACACATACTCCTATAACATATTTAAGTATCTGCTGATCCTGAGTGCAATTTAATATGTTATCTTAATGACAGAGCTGCATACAACCTGAAAATGAGAAGAGTCATTTTGACGTGTCATAGCAGGAACAACACAGGTGTAATTAATCATATGACTAATGAATGATGTGGTTTCAGGGTCCTGGTGTCGTGCGTCCCTGCAACACTAAATGAAAGTGACGCAAGAGCAGCGAGTTCTGTGGACGAAGGACTTTGTGAGCAGAGCTGTGGGAGGAGGCTTTGAGTTGGAGGAGCTGTAGTTTAATAAGTATGCCACATTATAGTCACATTATAATATAAATATGCTTCTATAATATGAACACATTTATATGCACAGCGGCAAGAACACACTAATGTCAAAGTGTCTTTTAATTTAACCAAAAAGTTCATTTCGAAGCACACATGGTCAAATACAACGAGAATATCAGTGGTATTACTGTCTACTGGCATTATTTTGATAATTGATAGTTATTCATTATTCAGGTAAATAACAAGAGAATTATTTCAAATGTTGTAATCCATAGATTTTTTTGTATCATGATCTGTGTTTGTTTGTGTGTCTGCAGCTTGACTCTGTGCTGACTGTGAGAAATACGAGGCGTTCTGTGCAGAATATTTGTGTTTAGCTTTAATCCAAGAAGGTCCAAGAAAAACAGCTCAATATTTATTTCTTTGCGTCAGGATTTATGGTGCGACCGGTTCCGTTTTTTTGCTCGACGTGTTCTGTACACTGTCTCATAAAAGTAAAGTATTCCTGCCGGTGGTTGTGCTGCTGTGTTGGCAGATCTAACCTGTTCTAGTAATTGACTTGTGTTATTTTTAATGGAGCCATATGTTGTTCCTGCTGACTGTGGCGCTCGAACACATCACACACACACACAACTGTGCTNGTGTGTGTGTGTGTGTGTGTGTGTGTGTGTGTGTGTGTGTGTGTGTGAGAGCACGTGCACACGTCATCGCCGGCGTCTCCTGTGACCCTGTCTCCTATCGGCTGACAGCTTCCTTGTTGTTTTGTTTATTTCACGTCGCCATGTATTTGTTCCATATGCATATGCATGAGCACACACACACACACACACACACACACACACACACAGACAGTAATGCAGTTTTCCCTCCCCAGCACCAGCGATGACACGTTCCCCTTTGAGTGCCAAGGCTGCCGATTGGAAACTCAGACACACTCTCAGAAGTGAGCGTTCAAAGTCGTTTCTGTTTGTAAACGCTGAAGGCGAATTTGCTACAGCCGCTTCTCAGACGCTCCGTGTCAAAGCTGTTGGAGGGCTGGAGAATAAGAAAGCAGTTTAATCGAAAGTCTAATCTCCATTCTTATTACCTCCCACTTCTCTTTCTAACTGTGCTCTGTGTGTGTGTGTGTGTGTGTGTGTGTGTCTCCGATGGGCCCTGACAGCTCAGAGGGGTGTTCATCTCCACTCCTGTCACATCTGCACTGTCACACACTTAAACTCATCCAGCTCCTTTTTAACCATATGAATACTTAATATCTCCTTCTTCATTCTTTTCTTCATTTGCAAAGTGATTGTTAATATCAAAGAACCATTTAAGTTTCAGTTGTTTCGTCGTGTTGCATGTTGTAAATGCAGTGCTGTGAAAAACAAAATCAGAGCTATTTTCTCGTGTCGCAGCAGGACGAGCACAGATGTAACTGATAACACTGAAGAGAATAAATATATCCCATGGAGGTGAGCTGGCTCCTGGTGTTGTGCTCGCTGGCTCGCTGTCATGGCCGACTCCGTGGAACTGAGGCATCGTTAACAAAATTTGCTTCACCTGCTTTTCCTGCTATGACAAGTCAAAATGTCTGAAAAGGTTGTTTTATAGTTTTGCATGAAGCTTGAATGTCGTAGGTTGATGTGCAACTAAAAGATACAAGAGCTGTGTTTCTGACATTTCCGCTGCAAACCTACTGTCACTGCAAACATCAAAGTGAATGATATAACGTCCCTATGGTCAACATTATCAAAATGCAATTATTAAATTTGCTCTGTATCGCATGGCAAATGAACATCAGCACATTTCATTACTGAAGCAGGATATGTCTCAAAATACATCAGTTTAGTGTTGTGTTACCATTAACAGTAAAGTTGTGAGCTAAGCTTTAAATCAAAACCTGTGCCATATGTAACTGTAACAAGACGGTGTCAATTATAAGTCGAACTTTTTTATAAACCTGTCATTTTTATAAAGTGTTGCTCTTTATGAAAAGTGCCCTGAGATGACTTCTGTTTTTACATATTCACAAGTTATACTTCAACATACATACTGTTTTTTTTATGTCAGTTCCATTCACTGTGTAATATTTCATTCAATTCAATGTGCAATATTCTGTATTTAGTATTCAATATTTCATATTTAACCCAATATGTCAAGTTTTCATTTCCTATCTCAATTCAGGCCCATAGTGTATATGCTGATCATATATTTCATATTTCATATTCATATTGCAACAAGTCTCAAGCAAATTTGTTAAAATCTTCTTTTTTAGTCTGTTTAATTTAAATTTTTTTTTTACTATTTAACTGATTTTGTACTCTTTGTGTGGACGAATAAAGGTTTGTTTTGAATATAAGGTTTGAAACTAAGTTATGAGTTATTCAAAAATTATTCAGCACGTATTAAAGTTGGATATGAAACTTTTCTGATTCTTCCTGATGCAAACAGCTGGACAAAGTGACCTTACAAAAGATCAACTAAGTTAAAGCCTTGATCTGTTTTTAGTATTTGGCCACATGAAGCTTTTTTAGCTGCTAAAATGTCAAACTGTACCGCTGAACATTGTCAAGGGAACATGTATGATCTGATGTTGTTATTTCAAGAGGAGAGACTTTAATCTTTATGTACATCCCCTCTGTTCTAAATATAAGAGACCCCGACCTCCGGTGCTGATGTAAGTGGGCTGATATAACAGATGCCACAGAAAAAAAAACACTCCGTCCTGTTTTAGCTTTGCCACCAACTCCTCAGAAAAGCACTTGGCTTGTTAGGTGTTTACATCTCTGCTTGTTTACCTCAGCTTGCTGCCATTTGGCTCTGAGCAGATAGTGTACGATCAGTTTGTGTGCTGGAAGCTGCCGTCCACAGATCCTATGGGCGGTGGGGGGGGAGACTGGTGAGAGCCGCTGGGGCCCGGCCTCTTTGTCCGGTGCCTAAACCGGAAGTGAGTGCAGAAATGGGTGGGGCTTAAAACGGTACATTATTTTAAGTCTGAAATTGATATGGATTGATCAGCAGTTGCTGATAAATGTGTATAAATGGTCTGTAACACTGTTTATTTTTAATGATCTGTGTGAACTTCATGATTCATGCAAACATCCAGTGATGCAAACAGGGAAATAATATGTCAGCCTTGTTCACTGTGTCTCAAAAGCACCCTGTTCAGTACGAGCAAAGTTTTTCAACTGACTTCATATCACCAGCCAAACTAAGAGCAAGCAGACGGTAAAAAA
>JBBMOC010000259.1:0-66254 GCA_037975185.1 Centropyge bicolor | reverse complement strand
GTGTGTGTGTGTGTGTGTGTGTGTGTGTGTGTGTGTGTGTGTGTGTGTGTGTGTGTGTTCCAGCCCTTCTGACAGCAGCATTTTTTTTTTCGCCCGCAGCTAAAGTCTGTAATGTTTTCTCACTTCGCCATCTGAGCTGTTTGCCTCTGTCGACAACATTAGTTTATGATACACTGGTTCTTAATGGGCCACACAGGTTCGTCTATTTATATCCCCCAGACTGGACCAGCACGGCTGTTTAGTTTGATTGGATTATAACTTTTCTAATCAGCTGGTAAACATTCAGGGCCACAAATCAAATGCAAAAGAACCTGTGGAAATTGCCTTTTACCGTGGAGTCAAAATAGGGTTCATTATTAAGACGTGTCTGCACAGTGTTAATTCACATTTGAGGCACCTTTGTTGTGTCTCTGCTTTATGATAATTGGGGGATTTTCTTGCTTTTGTGCTGATGCTGTTGTTGGTTGAAAAACAAAGAAGGCGACAAAGACAAGGTGAGGATGAGATGGACACGTTATCGTCAGACTTAGCGTCCAGACATGTCCACAGTGATAATGTTGACATGCTGATGTTTAGCAGGTGTCATTTTTACCATGTTCACCGTTTTAGTTTTGCATTTTAACATTTGCTACACTAGCATTAAACACAAAGTACAGCTGAAACTGACAGGAAGTCATTAGTTTTTCAGGTATTGTATAAATATATACAAATTAATGTGTCAGTATTTCAGAATAATGGACAGATTTTTGGCCTGATGATGACATTAGATGAGACATTTCAGTAAGCTATTACAGTTCATCCTGAGAAGAGCATGAACGTTCAAACCAAACTTCATCGATATTCATCCAATATTTGTCGAGACCTTTTCCTCAAGACCACAAATATCAACTTCATCATGGCGGGAGAGGAAAAGTCAAAGTTATTAACCCCTTCGGACCCACCGTCCATTAGAATGGACATGGCATATTTCTGTCTCTAAACCAATAAATACCCAATAATTGAATGATGTCAGTAATGCTGGTACACGGATTGCATAATTTGTTTGGGTACCATGAAATACTTTTGTGCTAATTCATTAAGTAGATTGAGATATTTCATTGGATAAATGAAGTCTTTGACCTGATGATGGTGCTGGATTAAAAGTAAGGGGATCACCAAAGTGGTTAGGATCCATCCTCTGAGGACCACGAATGCCAAATTTCATGGCAATCCTCCAACATGATGGACCTACCTTCAAACATGTCCATCCCTTAAAATTCATCAGCAGTGTTTATTTCAATCAATAATGACACAGATTCACTTGAAACAGCTTTTACTTGGCACTTTCTTCTATAGTCACACTGAAAACTGAATTCAAACATTCTTGATATGAGTTCGCCCTTAGATGATGTTTTCTCTTGGCAGAGCTCTACAGACTGATATTTAATTCCTGCAGCTCTTCACCATCAGAATGAAAACTGGTCCTTGCTGCATTTCTGAGTCAGACATCGAAATAACGACGGCAGATAATCTCCATTTGAATAAACTGCCCAGACAAACGAAAACAAACTACATATTGAAAAGTTGGAT
Organism: Centropyge bicolor; assembly: GCA_037975185.1. Lineage (NCBI taxonomy): Eukaryota > Metazoa > Chordata > Actinopteri > Pomacanthidae > Centropyge > Centropyge bicolor. The sequence continues at coordinate 64,685 of JBBMOC010000259.1, read as the reverse complement.
TGTGAGAGTTGAGGAGACGAGGTTAAGAGGTGAGGACTGGACAATGAGACATCTCTGTCTGGCTGTCTTCCTCTCACCACCCCCTCCTCCGTCTTATTTTAGCCTTCCTCTCTCCTGCAGGCTCTCGGCGTTGGGCTCCGGCGTTCACTTTCCCCGTCTTCCCCCATGATGCCGAGAGCCTCTGAAGTTCATTTATTCGGATTCCTTCCCTCTCCTCCCTCTCCGTTTGACTCGTCTGTCTCTAGTCAGATACCTAACAGGCTTTCTAAGAGTTTGCCTGAAAGCGAAAGTACAGCTTTTATGTCCTGAGCGAGGGAAAGAGACAGAGATGAGAAGACAGACAAAAGGAGAAAGCGATGCCTTGCGGGAGTTTCCCAACATCGCTCGGCAACAGAGTGTCAGGAATATCTGTCGAGAGCAGCGTCTCGCACAAGCTGAGCTGAAATGAAAAGTAGGTGTGTGTGTGCAGGTATAGAGCACATCCTGTATGATGCATGTGTATTTTGGAGTCGCACGCTTGAAAGATTTGTCATTCACCAACAGAAACACAGAAAAAATAATTTCCACGAAAAGATGCATTTTTCTGCACGATCACCCTTTCAAAATAAAAGGTCCAGACTCTAATGAGGATGTCCGACCTTGACTTTCTTCTTTTCTCGTCCTGGCTGTCTCTGCTTACCTGTTGACATCACATCCTGTCTCCCGTATCCCGTTTCTTAATTCAGACTCTTACGTGATTGATGTTTTAAAAGCCGGAGCAGCTCTTTGTTTTGCATATATTCATTTTCAGTGATGGAGCACGAGGGTTTGTATTTCCTGCTTGATTTGTATGTAGGGCCCTAATGGACTCGGTGATATGTGTGTGTGTGTGTGTTGGTAAATCTATATGTAGCTGATTTAGAAATGCCTCCGGTAGCAAATGCAGCAGCTAATGGCTGAAATAATGATTGTTGCAAATGGAACTGCCGAATCCTGTTCTCGTGTAAGGAAAGGATAAAGACTGGTGCTGTTACTGGTTGTGATACCACAGTACATGAGTCATTCATTGCAGCTTGATGGATGTTTCATATATGAATAACTCGTATTACAGCTTCATTTAAATTACAGCTTCATATAAATAGTGGGTCGTATCATTAGAACAGCTGTTTTAGGAGGAAACGTAGTGAGAAGCTCTCTCTTCTCCTTCAGTTAGGAGCAGACAGATCAATACCTGAAGTATCAATACTACTGATACTACATCTTGCTTTGAGTATCGAGACTATTGTTTATAAGATCAATACCAAAAAAAAAAAATTTACAGACAGTGGGATTCTCTTAGTGTCCATGTGTGCAGCTAGCATCTCGTTAGTTCAAAGAATTTATGCTATGAACAATTTGTTATATATGATTAGAAATTATCTTGTGCATATGATCAAGTAATCAACAGACAATAGTATGAAGAATTTCGAATTGTTTGGCAAATCAGTCTCTTGATTCTTTTAGCTTGTAAAACATATCACTATGACCACTGACATTAGCATGACTAGACTTTTGAAAGATTGAAAAGGTTCTTTACATTTCAAGGTTATATGTTGTGCAATAATGTGATTAACACAGTTTTGTTAATAGAAAGTTGATCTGAGTTAATAAAGCTCGATTCTCTGTTCAGTGCTGTTTTGGGAAAATGACATCTGTCCAATGAGTCTCAATATTGTTCCAATAGCTGAGAGGTTTTTGACATCAAGTGAAAAGCTTTATTCAGCCGTGTCTCTCTTCCACCATGACAAATACACTGCCCTCATTCTTTCACTATTCTCCTTTTTCGCCTTTTGCATTTGCTGGAAAAGAAAAACAGACAGAAGCAAGAGAAAGGAAGAGATCAACAAAGAGGAAGGAGAATTTAAAAAAAGATAGACAATGTCTCAGCCAGCAACAGGACCAGAGAGGTGGCACCACCCGAAACTCTTATCCCATCACTGTTGTCTCATAATTTGTATATAACTGTAGATAGTGGCAGCTTTTTAATTGATATTATCTCATATTAGAATATTCAAATTAGTTTATTCAGTGTCACATTAGAGCCCGGTCATGGCCGACGTCCCTGCATCGACCCAACACATGCAGTTGACCCTGGCCTCAGTAATGGAAATGACTGTGTGAGTGTGTCTGGGTGTATTTGTATGGGAGGGGGTGGCGGCGGCAGAAATTAGTCACCTTTGCTGCTGAGAGTATTAAAGAACCAGTCATCCAGCTAATGGCACTCCAATTAATTTCAGTGATACTGTGGTTCGTGCTCGGAGCCGGTTCAGCCAATCAAACGTTTCCTCTCTGTGCTGAGGCCGGTGCTATTTGTGACAGAACGAGGTTATTATTATGATCGTAAGCAAGGAGCAGCAGAGAGACGGAGTGAAAGCAGAAAATAAGAAATGAGAAGCAAGGAAAATTGCTAAATGGATGTAAACAGCTTTTGGCCTTTTTTCTCCACTTCAGCTGGTCACAGAAACGCCGAGTGAAGCTTTTTCCATAAAGCTGCGACTTCATGAGTGAAAGGGCCTTTTTTTCCAGCATGAAAACAGCAAAGTGATATAATAATAGTCTGAGAATACGACTTGTCCAGTATTTCCTTTTTAGAAAGAGAAAATAGACGTCATGCTTTGCAGAACTTCCAGTATGTTGCTCATCATTTGTTCATTTCTCTCTCCTGTTGGTCGACATTTACTCTCCTCTTCTTCTACATGACAAGGACGGAAGAGATACTAAGATATGAAAAAGGTCTCGGCTCTTGTACCTTGTCGTTTCCACTGCGGCTCTGTAATGAGAACGAACATGACACAGAGAGGCCGTGCTACTAAAAGGTAGAGGCAGGTCATGAATATTACACCGTCACACAGAGAAATCCCTTCCTGGCCGACACCAGAGGAGGAGGAACTATAAACAGAGGATCAACATCAGGCTGGTTCAGTTTGGTTCTTTAAATGAAAATCAAATTATACACTTTGTCAGACATATAATCTTTGACTTAAATGAGAAGTTCAATTACTTTTCTTACAGAGTGCAAACATGAGAAATGAATCAATCTTATCTGACTCTTGGCAAGAAAACTAACTTCTTCTGTTCACGAAAATCATCTTTGAAATCATTTCTATAAACCTGGTTTTTAAAAAGCCTTTTGTTAATGTCAGACCAACATTTTATTTTTCCATTTCCACTATATCTTTTAAGTATTTCTTTCACACTTTCTTTTTACTGTATAGTGTTCGGTTTCATTTCATGTACTACATTAAAGATAAAGCAAATTAAAGCTTTCCCATTGTAAAACATCTTCTAACAGGTGCCGTATAAAGTTTATTATTGTTACTATATTTAATTTCTTGTTGTTCACGTATTCACTTAGAAACAAAAAGAATCTGTATTCACTTATTAAAAGTAAAAATAAAGCTATTACTAGGATTTTATTATCATTCATTTCTGGCTCTTTCAATCCGACTGAACAAAAGGGTGAAAGTATATTCATCATATATTTATCTCTTGTTAACCTTTAACTATGAAAATGTTTTCCTAAATTATAGTTGATAATAAATGTGCTGTGAGCTCCAGCCTCCATAAGCAAATTGATTCAGTTCCATCTCAGTGTGTTTTAGTCGTAGACCTCTTGATGGAGAGCCCACAGTTTGCAGCAGTAAATTCCGGATCGAACAGCCTGAAGTAGAGCCTCTGCCTCCAGGCCTGTATCTGCTATAGACGCCTTCAGACCAGCCCTGGAGGACCATTACGTCCAATCTGACGAGTGACAACGCTGAACCGATGAACAGCGGCCAGACAGGCCCCATTTAGCGTAATGAATATGTACACCGTATCCGAGCCCTGCAGACCGATCCCCCGGCCCTGAAACTAATTGCTGGATGTTGATTTTCGTTGTCTGGAGTGAGTTAACAGGAAATCGAACGGACGGGGTGGCAGTTCGTTAAGAGATATCAATAGTGATCTCGTTTGCATGGTAACTAATGAGGCGAAGCTTTGGGCTCTTTGTTATTGGATAAGTGGAGGCTGACAGGAAGACATATTAACCTACAGCTTCAGCAGAAAGAAGATTAGAATAGAGCAGAAAAGAATAGAATAAAACACTATTTCTGTGGTGACAACTGAGAAAAAACAAGGTTTTAACCACCATTATATATGATACAGCTTTAGCCATCTATGAGTTTGACACTGTTTGTACGATCGGTCATAATCCAGATTTCCATCATCTTATCGATTGCTTCTTTTTCAATAATGTCACAAAGAACATTTTGCTTCAAGCAACTCTTTCATATTAAGTTCTAGACTTAATAACCTTATTGTTATCTCAGGGGAAATTTGGGACTCAGGCAGGTATTAAACACATAAGTCACAGAAACACGCTGATGACATTTGGCGGCCGCAATCTATAGTTATATAAAAGCAATTAAGAAAATGGATGAAAATGAAATTAATGAAATGTATATGAGCCTAAAAAACAGCTGCAAATCAAGACACAGATACAAACACTAGAATTCTTTATTAAAAAGTGGGAATATGAATCAAATCAAATGAAAACTAATTTAACTAAGTGATAAAAACTTAACACAGTATAATGTGATGTTATGAATCATGAATGACAAATTACTAAAATACAGTTCTAATGATATAAATTATGTCTTTATAGGAGAAGTTATGACAAATATTGTGCATTAAGCATTAAAATATCCATTTGCTTTTAACTATATTATAATGTGTTATAAGCCAGTTTCAACATGATTACATAGTGCTCAAATGTAAAAGTGTTGCCAGTTTCTTCATTATCTGAAGAAAGGAACTGATTTTGGTCAGAGGTGCAAAAAATAGAAGCAGTACAAATATAATCATAGATCTAAACCAGCAGCTTCAACTTTGGTCTCATTTCCACCACTTATTCAAAATTGGTTTTTAACTGTTTTGCAGAGGAAGTTTGAACAATAATTCATCACTCGCTGTTCACAGGTTCTTTTCCCACAGCTTCTATAACTGCTTTAATTAAAGCACTGCTTCAGAAAGACAGCATAGATTGTTCTGTCATCTCTAACTACAGAGCAAAGTTGAATAGCTGAATGATTTCCTCTGTGATGAAATTCCAGTGTGGTTTCAGGGACCAACAGCTCTAGTCAAACTTGTGAACGACCTCAGATGAGAAAAAGCTGCCTGTGTTTGTCCTGTTGGATCTCAGATCTCGGTGCTGCATTCAAACATGTAGATAATAACATTCTTCTGGACAGAGTTGAAGACCAGGTCTCTGGCACAGTTCTTAAATGGTTCAGGTCTTAAGTATTCAACAATCAATGTGACCATCGATGACCACTCCCAGATAAAACAGAAATGGCATACGGTGTCCCACAGAGCTCTATCTTAGGCCTAATCCTGTTTTTTACCACATGAAATAATAACTTAATAATGTATTAGAAATTACCATAATTATGCAGATGATAACCAGCTATATATGACCCAGAGTTAAATTACGACACAACTGTGATCCTGGTCCAGACCACCTAAAATATTTGATGTTATTATCTCGGTGAAAGATATCCTACTTTACATTATTGTCTAGATATGAAGTGAAATAAAGTACAATCCCTTCAAACAGCAACTTCAGGCCAAATCCATTTTGACAGGGAAGAAAAGTTCTGTTGAGTCTTTTTTCAGTTTCTTTGCTGTCAAAACTTTACTTTCTCCACCACTCATATCAACTTCTTGCAAGGCTCATAGAAAACAAGCGTCTCTGTCCTCCCACCAACGTGTGACAGAAAAAGTTTAGATCTTCAGTTTTTACTTGCCACATTAATGAACAATATTATTAAGATGCTTTGATTTGATCAAACTGGAAGAATTATGGATAAATCCAAGCATGATTTTGGATTTAAAATCGCAAATGTGCCAATCAGGAAACATGACTTCAGCAATCTGCTTTTTTGCTTAACTGTGCTGACTGTCAGCTCCAAGACGCTGGATTGCAGCTGTATATTACAGAACTGCCACTTTTAGAAATACAACTTCAGCCACAGTGGACAATAACCTACTGTTCATTTCTCCTTCATTACTCACTGAGCCGTTTGTCAAGATGAGCATTTTATTAGATGTAAGACGTTTATAGATGTTTAACAGTCTTAAAGGGGTGATTAGAACAGATGTGTTCAATTAAAATCAGCAGCTCACCAGGTGTGGCAGCTCATTATCACACTGGCCGGTGCGACATGAGAATCGACATATTCTCCCTCCACTGTCACATTTCAACACCTGCATTGAACGAGGAAAGGGATTTGGCACTTCATCAATGCATCAGATGTTTTTGAACTAAAATAACTTTTGTCATTATCAAAACAAGCCTCATCATCTTTCAGCAACTTTCATCATCTTTAAATCAGCTTTTCATTATTTATCTGTTTCAGCTTACGTAATAACAAAGGAACAGCAAAAGAATCTGATTTTATGTTAAACCAAAAATTGCTTTCAGAACACGTTTATTTTTATTTTCATTTTAAATTCTGCATGTTCAATATCTCGCTTCCTGAGCTCCATAATAAATAAATAATAATAAGCATAATCAGCTTTCCAAAATTACACATTTGTCAAACATAGTATATTAAACTTGTATTTTAGTATTTTAATGTAGGTAGGTAGCACACACTGCTTACAAACAGTATTTAATACAGATGTGGGTCACAGCTTCAGATTCAGATGTGTCTGATGGTGCAATAACAAATACAATATCTGTCCATTAAAAGTATGGCACAGTGCTGAAAATCACTGCCTGACGACACATGGCCTGAGGGATTCCTAACGCAGAGAGCAGCTGTCCCACCTCGTCCTCCGGAGCATTACAATAGGATGGGATCGGACAGGCGTGCGCGGGGGTAGCGGGGAACACGTCCTAATGTCTCGGAGATGTAGCCGACAGCAGGACAGCGCTACCATACCTCGAAATCCCTGGACGCAGCCAGGAGCACTTAGCCACTGTTTTATTTACACGGCCAGTCGTCATGCCATAATATTAACCAGCCTTCATGTTGGATTAGTGACACCGGGTCGAGGCACTGCTGGGTCAGACCCTTCATGTTGATGGCTATGTATTGTTTTGCATTGCTGTTCTACTTTTTTTATGGATGCCAGTTTTTGAACCCTGAGGAAAGTCAAAGTTTGCCTTTTCCTATGTTGTCCCTAATGAAAAAATTTTGTCAAACTGAAGCAGACCAATATACGACTTAGACTTTCTTTATTGTCATTACACAATATACACAGCAGTGCAAGTTGGGTAACGAAATTCCGATGCAATGGCTTCCAACAAAGAGTCAGCAACAATAGTGTCAGTCGGTGTAGTAAAAAAATATGTAAAAAAGAGATATATACTATATATAAATACGGTGCTATGAGCTATGTATAGACACTTAAATTCAAAATATCAAATTGATATACAAACTATGACTGACGTTCAAAATAAGTACTGATATAGAAATTGACGATAACTAAAAACTCTACTTCCTGTTGTGACATTCTTCAACCTCACTTCTACCTTTATTGTCACTTATTCAAAATCATTTGCTCTTGTTCTGATTGCGTATTTATTAAAGTGTGATTTGTTCCTGTGGTGCATGATAAAGAAAAAAGAGAGAGATTGATTGTCCATAAAGATGCAGCAGTGGGTTGATCAGTTGATATGCAGGAGAGAGAGCTCGGACTTGCAGACGTTAACAAAGAGCTCTGGCGTCGTCTTTAGTGCTGCAGATTAAACTGTCGTCCCCCAAATCCACGGCTATCGTCGTCTGAGAGGGATTCAGGGTCTGGCCTTGTTGATTTTGACTGTCTGTCACCGGAATAAATCTCTACGTTGAAGAGCTGACAGATGGTGACAGTAACTGAGGCATTTTGGTTTTGGAGTATATCCGAAGGGCAAAACATCCAGATAAAGTTGTTAGTGCCAGGAGCAATTTTATCTGAAACTGTGGTTGTCAGCAGCGTCTTTACAGCCGGGCTGTCGGAATGACTGAAAGCCCACAGCCAGCTCAGGGGAAGGAGCCGTTCCGGATACATGCCTCACGATGTAAAGATGTCTTCAACACAATATGCTACATAAATTACGGCATGAGCTATTTCCCTCATGGGTGTTAATCAGGTTTCTAACCCTCCGCCTGAGGTATAAAGAAGTGTCCCGGCAACATAAAGTGACACAGCAGGAATATATTTTTTTATCCTCCCCCAAACTTTTCTCCAGATTTTCCTTGAATCCTACTAACCAGTCATTCACACTGAGGGTTGAAAGCACTTTTTAATCTGATCCCTTTTAAATTCCTGAGAAAAACCAACTTTTTGAGTCACTACAAAGTCTATATGAGGTGAAGCTTGTTAAGGCTGCTCCAGGCCGACAGCTCGAGCGGCGCCGGATTAGCCGACGTGTCAGCTGACCTCGTGTAACTGCCGTCTCGTATTGGGCGGTCTGTTTGAGCTGTCAAACTCGCCGCTCATTCACTGCCGCCGCTGCCAGTTCATTCACGCCCAGCATCCATCTGCAAGCTCTGTTTCTTTATGGCTCCCTAATGGGGCAGCGCATTGATTTTCTCCTGCTTCCTCCCTCCACGTTGTTCTTTTTCCTCCAGCTGAAAGAAAAACACACGCGACAAAACAGTCAAACAAATCATCGAACCTAAATGACCAAAAAAACTGTTGGCTGTGTCAGGGCTTTGCTGAATGAACCATACGACCTTTCCAGAAACAACTAATATGAGTATTTGATGAAGGTGTGATTGGGTTGAAGCAGCTAACAGTACTTTCATATTTCGAGCACATTGAGATGAAAGTGACAGCTGGTAAAGTTTAAACTAACTTTTTTTCTTCTCAGCTTTTTGGCTTCTTTCAATGAATTTTTTTTTTTCAAGTTCAAATGTCTGGGGTGCAGAGCGTAAGATGACTGCAAGATATCACTAGTCAGGAAAACATCAATCTCAGCAAATTAAGTTAATTTTTGTTTATTCAGAAGACAGTCAACCACTAACTGCAACCAGCAGTTTCCTTTGGACTGCATTGCTGTAAGAGAAATTTGGCTCCTAACAACACTCAATCAGTTTCTTTGCTTATTGATTGTCCCATTATTTCTTTTTCATTAACTTTGTGTAACTAACTTTATGTGTCACCACAAACCATGAAAATCCACCACATGTAACAACATGGCATTTTTGAGTAAATGTGATGGCAAATTATTGGCTGTAGGTGGTTGGTGATTGGTTGATTTTAAACCCAATGGGAGCACGCCTCCTGCCCCCACTCCTCCAACCAACACACAGTTTATCTAACCCGTGATATGATGGGATATTATGGGGATACTAGAGGCAGCAGTATTTCTCTATGATCCTCTAAATCTTTCACAACTACACAATGCTACTTTGATAATTAAGGAGACACTATTCAATAGAGTGAATAGACTACAACATAGCATAGAAGTGACGGGGGATGACACGTTAAAAAAGGCGATGCATTTCGGCCATGTTGCCAACAAGGAGGATGGTGTCAATCCTCAAATCTCCAACTGGCTTTAGGACATCAAATGACTCATCCCCTGATTTTTTTCTCTTTAGTTAAACCTCCAGAATTGCTCTACCTTAAATATCTTACCAGCCATAGACAGTCAGTACATCTCCGTGCGGCCCCTTCCACCATCCACCAGACTTTTTGTTATTTTTCTTTAACAAGACTTAGCCGGTGTCTCTCTCTCCATCCTCCCTGCCTCTCTCTCTCTCTCTCTGTTGCTCGCTCTCCCTCTCTGATGAGAAGTGACAGGCACAGAGACAGTCGGGATAGATAGGAGGAGACGTGGCGAAGATGGCAGAGCTGTGATGTGAGCCTATTACAGCAGCAGCAGCGGTACAGGCACCGCTGTCAGCCCCCCCTCCACCCCCCACCCCCAACGCCTCCTCCTGCCCTCCCTTCATCCACCTCTAACGCTCTCCGTCCACCTCTCACCTCCTCCCATTCCTACCCTTCATCTCGCTCCCTCCATCCATCCCCGAATGAGCCTTAGTTATAAAGAGTCGGCTGCTGTCTGCGAATACCTGCTGCATCTGCTGTGAATCACGTCCACGGTCACAGGATGAGATGTTACACAAGCAAGGACTCAAAAGGGACAGCTCAGATTTGCATGATTAGATTGTTGAGCTAAATTAGCTTTTATGCCGATGTAGCTTAAATAACACATAAATATACAGTAGATGCAACATAGACTACTAGCAGATACAAAACATTATGATACAGAATTCAAAGGATGAAAACATGAAAGAATCGAGACTTAAGCAAAATTAGGAGTCAAGTCTGATTTAAATCACTGTGAGAAGTTTTAACTTAGGGATCTTCTTGTTGTTGTCTTGTTGTCTTTACCATCAAGCACACAGACATATTGTTAATTGCCTCATTAACTCATTGTAAAACACACTTCATTCAAACCCAATAAAAACCAACTTGGAAGCCATCTTGGTTCGTCTTTCCTGGTCCAGCTTGGGTCCCCCTGTTTGTTTGGAGTGACCTTTGACAGGTGGCTAATTCCTACAGGTTGCACCTTTATGCTTGCAGGAAGAGTTGGAGTTAGTTGCATCTACACCTGGCTGAGACCAGATCTGAAGTGAGACCACCTCCAGATGTGGTCTTACCGATCCAATGACATCATCATAATACGCTCTGCAAGTCTTTACACCTGCATTTATGTTCTTCCTCATCCTGATTCTGGATACAGGTTACGTTGTGTTGACCAATGATGATTGCCTGATCAAAGCCTCCTCCTCTAACACCGCAGTCCTTTAACATCAAGCTCAGACTCCAGTGACCCGTCTTTGCCTCCTCCTGCTTCTTCCACTGTACCTGATCATAACATGCAGCACATCATGCGACTTGCATTGATTCCAGGGGACAGAGAGTGTTCGCTCGTACTTGTATTGCTCTAAATGTTTTTCATGCATTGCTTGTCCTGCCACTGCGCGTCGTGCTCAGGTAATGATGAACGATCACAAAGAATTCTGGGTAAAATGGCCTCCTGGAGTTTACATCATTGTTGACTCTCTCTCCGCGCTCCGAGAGTCTATTTTAGGAGGCTCACCTGAGTTATCAGAGTAATGGAAGAGCACTTAAGGCAGCAGTGGGGATTCTCCTGAGGAGGCGAGCTAAAGGGAAATCTGAGAGTGCACGCCGGGGCACAGAGGACTCATGACTCATGAAACGGGGCCGGTGTTTAAAGCTGCAAATGCTTTTTGTGACCCGGCGGTTGTGGTTAGTTATTCTTCAAATCTGACATTTATTCATATGGAAATGTTTCAGATTACGATTTGAAATTAACTGAATTTTCATCAAAAATCAGATGCATGCCAGACAGGATGAGATTATTTATTTCTCTGGATTTCTGTGTATCTGTGAAACATCCTCATGAACACGTTCTTCATCAGACGTGTTGAAACAGGAATCATGATTATTATAAATAGCAGCTTTCACACACACATCCTACTCATCATACTTATCATGTTACGACAGCTCTGATCTTTTGGTAAATGTTGCTCTCAGATCACAACTTTATTATTTTCCACGACGCAGGACTTAAATTTATCAGCGATTGTAGCTGCAACCTCTGCCTGTGTCGGAGGCTCAAAATAAACGTGTTGATCAGCTGTGATCGCTCCTTCTGACGCCGTCAATTACACTCGAGTCTTTCTGCCCAGCGAGAGCACTGACAGGCTTCTGAGGCTCGGCAGAAACATCAATTTGTTATCTAAAGATAATGAGATCATCGACTCTGATCTTAAGATTAAAGGCCGACTCAGTGCGTCCACGGGTAGAAAACACCAAAAAATGCTCCTGATTGAATAATCCACACCCTCACAAACCAAAATATTAAGCCGACATCTAGCTCTGTTCATCCGATTGTGATCGCTTCCATTCTGACCTTATGAAGATTAAGCCATTTATTAGACAAATTGGATTAAGGCTTAATGACTCATGTGCATGTAAACAAGCTGGATGACAGCGTTCAGACTCAACGACAGATTTTTGAAGGATTACAGCTCTTATTGTCTAATGTGGTCGACGCCTAAAGTCAAAGCAGGATTAAATTGCTGCAGGGCCCTTATGACAAAATTAAACTGTGCACTCCTGTTGATACTGTACATGTACATGTATTCTGTGTCATTTAGCTACCTATGAAATACACACTGCATGACAGACAACACACGATCCAGAAACCAACCCTCTCCTGGAATCATCCCCCTCCAGATTTCCTGCATCAGTTTGTTTGATTTAATTAAAGGCAGCTTTATTTAGGAGCATGCACCATGTAGGCAAAATATCAACTCAACATAAAGATAAAGGCATTCAACAATGATGCAGAAAGTCATGTGACGTTTATGTAGCAGTTTGAATATTGAGGGTGTGGAGGTCGGGATGATAGATCGGGTTCGCCTCCAATCACTGAACTAACATTATTAACCATAAACATAGTCTTTTCTGGAACAGTTTTAGTCACCTAACACACCTTAACTGTAGTTCTATTTGCCAAAACCATATATATCTACATCTAACCAGGTAACAACAGCAACAAAAGTGATGATGTCATGAAAAGCTTTGATAGGTTGGTAAAAATACAGTATTATGTTGCAGTTGGGCCTTCGGGTCTCATGAGGATCTGGGTCCTCTGGGCAGCTTTGACCAGCAGGTAATCCAACCTCGCCTGCAGTCGACAGCGAGGGCTGAAATGTCGAACGTCATAAACATGACTAATGGCATAAAATGACTTCCTGATTTGATGATTTATTCAGTGTTTTCAAAGCTGCTAATCCTGCGAACAAATTCAATCTTTGCTCACAGAAGAAAAAAAAAAACTCCTCTGTAATAACAGCAGGTAACTGAGCTCACTGATTGAAAGCTCTTAATTGATTCCGGATCTAATTTGCTCCTTTGTTTGTGTTTGTGCCTACCTGTTCTGTGAATTCGCTGCGAATCGGGCGTATTTCTGCCTCTCCTCTGAAAACACACTGATTAATGAGCTGATGCCGCAGTCCTGCAGGGCCATAATTCATATTAATTCATAATTCATATTTCACTGAGAGGATTTTTTTTGTGGGGGCTTTGTGAATTCAAATTATGATGCTCGCTCTTTTGCTGGTGTTTACTGTTCACGGTTGATTGTCTTGCTGTAAATGTATGTATGTACAGTACATGTATGTGTGGATGCAGTCAGAAACTACCAGTCTCTCTCTCTCTCTCTCTCTCTCTCTCTCTCCTCCTGCATCCGGCTGCCAACCCGAAAACTTCAAGCAGCAATCCAATGTTGGCTTAACTACCGTGGACAATGTTTTTCCTCATTGACAGTGAACATTTTCACTCCCCTGCCCATTCTTCCTCCCTGACAGCCCCATTTATTGGCCTGAACAGCTGAGGGAAGGATTATGGTGGGATATAAATGAGAAGAAGCACAGAGAGTCCTGCTGGGACTTGAACCCGGGGAAAAAAACAGAGAGTATAAGCTCATCCAGGAGGGGGGGGGACTCGCCTTTGTTTTACAGCTGCATGTGACTTCTGCTCCGGCTTCAACATCACTGTGTTTCTAGGCAAATGTAAAAAGAGAGCAGCCTCTACCAGGCACGATGCTTCTGAGGAGTCCAAGAAAGCTCGACTGGTTGGTATTGTATTGTTAACTGAAATGGACTGCTTTCCTCTGAAGTAATCTGTAATTTGATTATGTGCTTGCTAATATGATGGAGTCGCCAATTAAGCTAATGGAAACAGTCACTAAGAGTAAATTAAAATTGCAATGAACACGTCAACGAATGTCGATATTTCTCTGACATGTCAAAGTAGTGAGTAGAGGAAAATGAAAAGAGTGAAGTACAGCTACCTCAAAATAGTAGAGCACTTGAGTAAATGTACTAGTTACTTTCCACTACTGGTAATAAAATAGAGATACTGAGTTAGCATATTGTCTGTTCAATAACGTCTAGGCACCAGTAGCATCCGTGAACTCTGAACTGTCGAGCAACACTCACAGCTTTTGGCGACTTATTGAGTTTTGACAGAAGTATTCAAATACAAGTGTGAAAATAAAAACAGACTTTAAGTACACAGGACCTGTTGGATCTAACCCTAAACCAAATATCTTGGATCAACTGTTTGAAAAGAAACCACGTCCATATCATGACAGCTGCATTCGTCTTTTATATCAAACAAAGCAACTCATACATTTTCCAGGTGATTCGCTAGTGATGACAAATCCTGCAATGAATCTTGGGACAAATTTTTTGGTCAAGCAAAATGAGGGCTCTACCAGTCAGCACCGTCCATCCCTACCTGATCCCCATTTTCATTCTCAACACCCGACATCTGTCAGGCCCTCCTTCCTTGATTCCTTCCGTCCTTCCTTCCTTCCTCCGTCTGTTCACGCTCACTGGACAACTTCGAGAACCACTGCTCACTCATTCACCGGCTCTTCTGCTCCTCTTTGGCATTACCAGCTTTGACTTGTAGATTACATCATGTTTGCTTCAGTGCCGCTCATTATCACTCAGAGTGTCTGTCTGGAGATTTACTACAAAGTGTAATTAGTACCAAAGGCAACAGCGTAAGGCCCTGGCTTGATAACCGTGTCCTGTCGCTCTCTGAGGGCTAATGTGTCGTCTTTTTGCATTCTGTAGCTCTTCAACCCGTCTCTCTGTCTGTCTGTCTGAGCCCTCTCTCTTCCCCTCTCCTCGTCTCTCTCAGGGTTTCTAAAAGGGACTTTGATCATTTTAACAGCCTTATAAAGCTGACAGGTTCGCCAGAGAAAGCGTCCTCTCGCACCACAGTCGATGTTGGAGAAGTGACGTTGAAATGACCTGACATTTATGGGGTCGCCAAGGACTCGGATGGCATGCTAGCCGGCTGGGGGAGAACGCCCGAACACGCACAGAAAACGAGTGGAATCGGCCTGTAAAAAAGACAGGGAAGTGCCAGTCAGCTGACCGGGAGCCAGTCGGCTTTAAGTTGAACTAACACAGTTGAATGTTCCCAACTTTTCCTAATTTGACACAATAAAATCAAACATGTTGAAACAAATGGTTGATTGGCAGAAAAATAACCAACAAGTTTGATAATCAACTTGTTTTTTGAAGCAAATTTGCAAAATTTTGTTTTCAGATGTAAAAATTTGACATCCCAGATTTTTCTGTTCTACATCACTGTAAAATGATCATGTCGGGGTTTTGTCTTCTTGTTTGGACATGAGCAACTTAAAGATGTCAAAAAAAATAGTGCCAGGCATTTTTCAAGTTTTTAGCATTTTATAGACGAAATTGATAAATTGATCAAAATAATTGTCTATCATTTAAAGTTATTTTATTTATGTGGAGTATTTATATGCATTTTCTATCTTTAATGATTTACTTTACAGCACATTGAGTTTACCTGTGTATGACAAGTGCAGTTCACATCACAACATCAGAGCTAAAATGATTCATCAATTAATCGATTGGTTGTTTGATCAATTGTTTAAGTCGATTGTGAAAAGTCAAACACGACCCACCTCAGTCCGCGGGGGGACTTGACTTGGACGAGTCAGTACAGAGTGTGGACAGGTAGTTCAGGAGTTCACCTCCGGGGGGCCCAGCTGAGCTGCCCTTGAGCAAGGCACTGGACCCCTTAGATTAGACCACCCTGTCACTCTGACCCTCCACACATTCATGCATTCTTTTCTGTCTCTGTCTCTTAGACTGACAAGCAATTTTTGGGAAATTGTGATGCGCATTTTTCACCATTTTGTAGAACAAACGATTTCTGCCTATTCAAGACAGCATGGTCAGGATCGGAAGAAAGAAAAAGATTTTTGGTTGCAGCCATCTTCTTCCATAATCACCTCCTTTATTTTTCTCTGTCCTCCACACAGGATATAACTAGCTCTCATCTGTTTGTCTGTCTTGACTTCCTGTTCAGAAGAAGTGAATCATTTCTGCAGAATATGACTTATTTCTGAATATTTAAAAACTCACACAACAGGTCACTGGATAGTGTTTAACTCATTGTGGAGCATGTTGTTGTATTGGACTTTGAGCCGTGGGTTCAGACAGTCAGCCTCCTCAGTCTGTGTGTTGACTGAGTGACAGAGTGTAACGGGCCGTTAGAGGAAGTGCACGGCCAGCTAAGCATCGCCCGCCTGCTGAGCGTGCACGCACGTGTCCGTCAGATGTGCGTTCAATTTGTGCATTTATTGGAGTGCGTGCGCGAGCAGGGGAGAGAGGTGAAGGCCGAGCGAACTCAGGGCGGCGGAAAGTGAAAAGCTCACAGAGCGTGGGACAGCTTTATTACGGCACAGGCTGGTGTTGCTGTGCGTGCAGTGGTCTTGCCCTTGGGCGGTTTTGCCACAGATCAAGGTTTTGGTCTTAGCCTCTCTTTCGCTGCAGGCCAGGAGAGTTAACTAGGCCTTTAAGAACAACAAAATGTCCACAGAAGTATGAGTCCCACAGCGACGGGATCAGAGCCGACGTTCAGGTTGGCTGTTTGGACTCTGGATGTGAAGCTGGCCTCTGGCTGTTCTCAGCAGCCCCTCAGGGTTTTTCCTATAGAACCAACAGCTCCCGTCCGTTCCCTCACACCTCAGGGTCTGAGCTGCAGACAGCACCTGCTTAATAACTCAATTCACTACTGCAACCTCGGAGACTGGGTGTATTTTCTTCTGCAACATAAATTGGCTTTTTTTTTTTTTTTTTTAGAAATTTGAACATTTTCTCCAAATCCTCCCTGGAAGCAGAGACAGACTTCACTTTAATACGAACCAGCCATTGTTAGAAAATACAGCTCTAATAATAATCATCATGATCGAAGAAGTTGCTTTTAGTGTCATGAGCATCGTTTCAAGTAAAGTGCCACAATTTTCTCTGTTTAATGACCAGAGATGGTGACGTCCGCTGGAAGCTATTGTGACGAATTCTCTCCTCCATGATTCTATACATTAATGAAAAAGTCAAATATGTTGCGACACTTCAACAAATCAAGTCACCATCTCAAACTCTGTATTCTGTATTTGAAGTGGATAAAGTGATTTTTTTGTGTGTGTGTGGTAAATTTCACTTTTGCATGAAAAGAAGCTTTTTACAGATGCTGAAAAAAAAAGCTATTCCCACATTTCTCTCTGAAATCAAAACCTCTGTCATGTAGAAAGATTACTGACTGTTGCTCCATGCTGGTTTGATGTGACGAGAAAAAACAACTTATTACAAAGACATTAGTCCTCTTGGCTCACTGGGACTAACGAGCGACTTGACAGGCTTGATTTTTGAGATGTGTCCTCATCATATAATGGCGAACTTCACAGAATCCGAGCAGAAACGAGCAGAGCAGCTTGATCTTCAAGGTTCACTGTCTGTCTCGGAAACAGCACTTTGACGAACAAATGACTTTCACAGGCTAAACGGTAAATGGGCTGCACTTATGGCACTTTTCTACCTTAACGGACAAAGTGCTTCACAATTGGCTTCTTGTTCACCCGTTCACACACACACACACACACTGATGGCGACACAGCTGCCAAGCCAGGCCCCGTCAGTCACATCCTGTTGATCCTGTCGATAGTGGAGCAGAGCAGTTTGGTGAAAGTCCTCGAAGCAGATGATGTAGGTTACAATGATAAAACATCTCAGTGACTAGAAGCAAACTCCATCTGTTGCAGGCTGCTAAACATTCAGACAGACAGACAGACAGACAGACAGACAGAATACTTTATTAATCCCTTTGGGAGGTTCCCTCCGGGAAATTGACATCTCCATCGTTTCTCCTATATTGCACTGTTTAGAATACAAAATATAAAGTAGAATATAAGTAGAAAAAATAAAAAATCTAAGAATAGACACAATAAATTAGGCAATAGAGATAACAGAAGTTTGAATGTGTATACCTGAGTGTGTACAAGGTACAAGAGCAGCAGTGGTAATGGTAATACTATAGTGCATTATGGTAAATATAATCTAGTAATATGGTACTACAGTACTACAATAATAATACAATATAAAATAATACAATATAGCATATAGTAGTAGTATAATATAATATAGCATATACATTGTATGACACACATGTACATGTATAATATCAATATCAATAAGTCAATATAAGTATATAACCTACATGTATAACAGTATGGAAGTGTAATATATGCTACACACACTCCTATATATATATATATATATATATATAATAATATTAGTAATATTCTAATAATAATATATATGGGTAATATGTGGTATAATATAGTATTATATACTATACTGTGCTATATGACAACCGCAGTGACAGAATTATATATAGAATATGTATGGCGGAAAGCTCCAGAAGAACCAAGAAAATCAACCTTGTGAGTTTGATTTTTTTAATGATCAAAACCTCAAACTTCAATCCAAAACCCTCTTTGGATCAGAAACAGCTTCACAGGTCACCTCTCCATGTTTGTGTGAGCACCAAGGACAGAAGTGTAAGAGCAAACAGGCAGCTAATTTAAAGAGGCTGTCTCAGATACACCTCCTTGTTGTCGCAGGTTCACTTGCTACCTATAACTTCAGTGATTTAATAACAAAGTAGGAGACGCAGCAGAAAAAGTTGCGACAGTTTGGGGTCGCCGTGCGTCGACGCGACTGTGAGCTGAAGAGCTGAGCAGGCAAACATCTGCAGACTTGTTATAGCTCCATGTGCCTCACGAGAACCTTGATGTGCTAATTTACTGCTAATAACTCCGAAGCAAAGAGCCGCATGAGTTTGGGAAGCTTATTTTTAAAACTGGCTTTGAGTTGTGAGCTGTCAGTCTGAATCAGCAGAGACTGGTCACCAGAGTCTTTTCCTTCATCTTAAATCTGGAATCTGTGGTTTTTACTGTGTGGAACTTTTTGTCGGAGGTGTGCGGTTGTTTGTCAAAACTTTCCAACTCTTTGAATGTAAGATTTGCACATAAAAACTTGCAATAGAATCAACTTAAAGTTATGTTGATGCACTGCAACTAGCAATTTTCATCTTTGATCAATCTGCCAATTATTGTCTTGATTCTTCGCTGTTAGATGTCAGAAGATTGTGAAAAAGCTTTTGTAAAGCCCCAAACTTCAACTTGTTTGTTTGACCAACAGCCAAAGATTCATTTTATTGTTATTTGTTATCTAAATCATTGTAGTTGTTTAAATGGGACGAAGTAATATTTAACATTTTGCTTTAAAAAAGACTAAAAAATGGATCAGCAAAGTAGTTGTAAAAATCAGTTTCTGCTAAATAAACTTTGCAAATATCACAAAGCATTTTTTTTTCATCATTTCCTCATATTGTGTTTCACTTTTCAAGTATTTTTCAAAATCTGCAATTTGCATGAATAGTTTTGTTTCTAATAAGCTCAAACTGCTCTTAATTGTATAACTCTTTTGTGTACCCGTTCAATTTTGTGTAAATTAGATATCTCTTTTTACTTTGCTCTCGTGTTTCTCTGCTGAACAATTCGCAGCAGATGTTCTGTTGTGCCACCATTTGTTCTCTTCTTAACTAAACTCTATCAAGCTTTTGTTGTATCATGTTCCTGTTTCTCTGCACTGCAATGACCCAGTTTCCCCACTGGGATCATTAAAGTTTCATCCTTATCACGACTGAAGTAATGTGCAGGATTTACCTCGTGCCTTTTTTTAAAAAGTGTGTGTCTCTCTGTGTGTGTGCTGGCTCTATCTCTGATCCTGTTCCCTCAGTGACTCAGAGGCTACTCTACATGACTTTGCTGAATATTATGCATATTTAATAGGGTATGCTTTCCAGCTAAACTGACCCATTAGGGTGAGTTTCGGTTACAGCTCATTTCGGCCCTGATGTTTCTTTCTCAGTGTGTATTTGTGTGTGTGTGTGTGTGTGTGTGTGTGTGTGTGTGCGTGCAATCCCCCCACCCCCTCACACACCCTCCCGCCCGTTGCCTATCTGTCTATAATCAATCTTTCCTGGTCTCAGTGTCATTTGTCTGATGTTCTTCATGGTACTTTACCGTAAAGGCCTTGTGTAAATCACACTGCACCGCTGACACACACACACACACACACACATAAACAAATGTACAAAATGCAATGAGCTGTATCACTGACTGTAAAGCTGTCTTTCATGCCCTCATCCATTCATTCATACATGACAGGCTCTGTATCGATTGGGTTATATTTAATTTCCCCTCGGTTGTCGTTCTATTTTTCTTTTGCTTTAATGCTGCAACAAACCCATTTCCTCATCATTAAATCAATAAGATTCACCTAATCCTGAGTTTTAGTTCACCTACTGTTCTGGTTAGACTCTGTATGTCTGATGAATAGGATAAAACCCCAAATCTTTGACTTTCAGTAAATATTTGCTTTCTTAAGATTTTAAAAATGTGCTTTATAAATGTGATATATTTCAAGGTCCAAGGTTATACCATCATAAAATAGTCCTTGATTTCACATATTTGGGACTAGATAAAGCAAAATTGACTTTGCATTTTCAGCTCTCTGAATTATTTAAAGCTAAAAGACACTGTCACCCCTTCATTTAAAATGAATACAAACTATATGAGGACTCATTCTAGTTGTGTTGGTTCTGTGTGCTTCTTAGTTTGCCTGAAAAAAACAAACAAACAACAGATTTATCTATCCAAATCTGACGGTGGTGCTTCATGTCTTGCAGGTGCTAAATTGAGGTTGAATGTCTGATTGGATTTTCCCTGCAGCTTCAGGTGTTTTTGATGAGATTTTGTTTTTTCAGATTTTGTCAGATGCAACTTGTTCTGTCATCAATGTTCATTTTGACAAGAATTTTACATTTAGTTTTAGTCTTTTCGTCACATTTTTAGTCCTTATTTTGTTTTTAGTAAAGATTTAATTTAGATTCTGGATGATCAATAACAGATCCACAGCTGATGTGGTGCATTTCTGAAGCTCTGGAATTGAACAGTTATTGACACAAGTATTAATATTCAGTCAAGACCTGAAGCTATTTGGATGATTGTTTTGAAAGTTTGGGGTCACGGCGACAAAGGAACCAAAGGTCTTAGAAATACTTTAACAGAGAAGGGTTGCCATGATCTGACACCTTGAAAAGACCAAAACAACAAAATACTGAGATGTCTCTTTAATCCCAACAGGAAGCAGCAGGAACAACCTGAGACTGTTCACAATATATAGTAATACGAGATCACAGCAAACTAAAAAACAAACTGTAAAATGCAAACACCTCTCTATAGTCTTAAGAAACTAGGACTTCTGTTTTATATTGCATCATACATTACAAGTCTTTATTTCTCTCTGGCAGCTGGATATGAAATTGTCATTTTAATACTTGGCTTAATTTATGTTTTCATGTCTTTGCTATCAGGCCCATTCTTTGGATTTCACTATTTTTTAATGGCTGGCTAAAAGGTGATACAATAACATGCACACACACACACACACACACACACACACACACACACACACACCCGGTTCACACACACCATGTCAAGGCTGGTGTCTGACATCATTAACCATAAAGTTAAAGAGTGTCCCAATTAACTCAGGGCTGTAGAGGAGCCTCCGTATTACAATGTGGTGACTCCCCACTCATTAACCTTTAGATAAAGGCCAGACAGACTCACACACACACACACACACACACACACACACACACACTGAACAATAGTGACCTCAGGCAGCCATGCAGATATGCATGTACACACACTGACAAACACATTAATCCTTGAAATACAGGGAGGGGGCCGAGTCCTCATTACAGCAGATCATTTGGAAATAACGACAGCAGCCATCTCCCACTCTTATCAGCACAACTGTTGTGTTGTAACAGACTCTGAACTGGAAGGTGTGTGTTTATCATTTTAGCCAATATACCAGCGTCCATCGATGTCAAATTAACAGTGAGAACGTGGGAAGGACTGTTGAAAATGAGGCTGCAGCTCAGATCATTTGGACTTCACATTGATTAAAAAAACAAAACAAGGGAAGAACAAATATTCTGAGTAAAGCTGAAACAGAAATTCCACAACATGTCAACAGGCTCTTTGTTTTTTAAGTAAGTGGTTGGTTGATCCACCGCTTTGATTCAAACTGAAGGGACACCTGGTCCAAAGAGGATGAATCCCAATAACTTTAGTGACCCATTGACTTTTTTTCTAACTCCACAAGCAGGTCAATGTTTTCTCAACATCCATAGAAGAACTGGCCCAAAATGTGGCTCAGAAATTAAAAAACTCAACAAAAAGAGCGACTTTTCTTCACCCAGAGGTTTAAGCTTTGTGATTTTGGATGAAATATCTGGTAGAAATAGTTCGTGATAGTTCGTGATCCTCTGGCTTTTCATTTAGAGTCATCATCTGATCAAAATCTTAATTTGTCCAGTGTTTGATTTACAACCAAATACATGCAAACTGAAAATACTCTGACCAGCCTTTGCTGTACTGTGTAGTACTAACTAGCCATTGGCAGCATGGTGTTCTGACACTGGTGCCTTGCTCAGGTGCAGTGGTGCAATACTAAATCTTAACATGTATGGGAACATAAGAATTCGACATAAAGTTAATTCAGAAAAGACAAAACTTGAAACATTCAGGCCTCTTGAGGTTTTTTATTTTGCTCTGAATTTTATTTTTGTACTTTGATCAACCTGATTATTTGGCCTCATCAACCCATATTTATTATTATATTCCATCTAGAATTTGTCATCCATTGAGACCATCCGTGTTGAATGGATCCTAATGAAGCCTGACAGCAGCTAACGCCACCTCGGCGGAGTAGCATCAATTCACAGCCTCACAGCTTTATTCCTGAGTGTTAGATTGTTGTGGAGGAGGATAAATCTGTCGAGAAAAAAAAAAAAGGTCTGCCAAAGTTGCCAAGAACAGTGAACAGTACGTCGAGTAGAATCAATCGAAAACAGATTGGGATCCATTCTTATTTATCAACCCAATCCTGCCTTAACTGCAGATTATCCCCGAGCTTCACTGCAGAGTATGACAAGAATTGGAAAAAGGTCAAGTGGGTTTGATTTTCACAGATGGACAGAGATTTGTATTAGAGGAGCTTGGAAACGCTATAAATAGGCTCGTTGACAAGAGCCAAACTGAGATCCCTGGGAATCCTCTAAGCCAAACTTCTGGCAACCTGTCTGTTCGATATCCCTGACCTTCTGCCAGTTTACCACCGAGGAGATATGAAAACTGTCACACGATAGCTATCAGCGACACCTCACACAGTGCCGCATTACAGGAGCCTTTCTCTTCCTGGTAAACATCTTTTATCTTCGCCTCTGACCCTTGTTTCCTCGACTGTGATGGAATTTTCTTTAAGCGACTTTCAGGGAATTGGAGGCGTAAATGAAAAGTGGCTTCTCTAATGTGTGCAGATTTAGGAGGTTTGTTTTTGGCATGAAGTCACACCTGAGCTAATCAGAGCTGCATTCGGGCCAATGAGACAGCCTCCTGGTTAGATACCACTAGTGCTGTAAAAAGTAGTTGAAAGCCATACTTGAGTAAAAGTAAAGATACTTTGCTTGAAATCTACTTAGGTAAAAGTGAAAGTCACCCATAAAATAATTACTTGAGTAAAAGTCTTAAAGTAGCGCAAATGAAATGTACTTAAGTATCAAAAGTGAAAGTACAAAGACACAAAATTAAGCTTAACTCTCCCTCCTAGACAACTTGCAGACGGCAGGGAACGGTTTATGAAGGCCCATGTGATCACTGCTAAACAGGCGCAGACCGCCACCACGCTGCTCATTTCCACCCATACGATTTACAAACGGGAATACACAACTGTAAATAAAGGCTTTGTAATGCACTCGGTAGCCCTCATACACTGTGGTGGTAAGCTAGCAAGGCTACGCTTAGCTGCCCAGTGGAGGTAAAGAGTAAAATGTTGGCACACTGTGTATTGACAAGTTTGTATCTAAACATTATTTCTGTGTTTTCGGCAAATATAAGCGGCACGATGAATCTTTTATCCTGACAAAAGCGAACTTTTTTTTTTTTTTTTTAAATTAACATATGGCCACGGGTGTCTGTCTTCTTCTGAAGCACAACTAGCAGGTGTTAGTGTTGTGGTATTTCCGCTCGCAGTCTGGTGATTTGCCTCAACGTGTTTTGAGAGCGACAGGTGTTCGCGCGACAATACGTACAGTCCGGACAATCCAAACATGATGAGACAAATATATTCACGTTTTATTTTGTAACGAGTAACGACGGTGTCCAGTATAAATGTAGCGGAGTAAAAGTATCATTTTTTTCTTCTTAATGTAGCAAAGTAAAAGTGAAAGTTGCAATAAATATAAAAACTCAAGTAAAGTATAAATACTCCCAAAAACTACTTAAGTACTGTAACAAAGTATTTTTACTTCGTTCCTTTACACCACTGGATACCACACAGGTTCTCTTGGTTCTGAGTCACTGAGATCAAGTTTTCCAGATTGTGTTAACACGAACGTTTAGTCTAATCTGGTCTGTAAAGTCTCTTTCTTTTATTGCTGCTTTATTTGTCTCCGGTCTGAGTGGATCTCACTATCAGCTCAGATCACATGAAGCTAAGTGCGGCTCTTGTTTTTCTTCAGTTGAATGCCTGCAAGGTCAAAGGAGCTCAAAGCAGCAGGTTATTATCTTTCAACTGTGCTTTTATGTCGAGCTCCGTCTCAGTGAGAAGAATGATTATGTTGAAGTGGAAGCAGCACAAGCCGTCTTCCTTTGCGATGAAAAGACAGTTGGAGGACTCTCTTGATCTTTTACATGTGACGAGAGGTTCGACGGGTTTTTCTCGACTACTTTAACAGGATGTTCATGGAGACACTGTGTAAGCACACCATTATGCTGTTGAGCCATTCATCTTCTGTCTTCACAAAATGTTTTGTGTTTCTGAGTAATCTCATGTATTTCTACTCTTTTCAACCACAGCTGCTTGTTAATTGGAATAAAGCTGCTGCTGGTGTAGGTGTTGTCTCTCTTTCAGTTGACCTCCTTTTAACAGAGTCTGATCATTATCAGGCCTATTCACAGCAGCTGGGGGAATGTGGGAGGGTTTTTTCCAACAGGTATGTTTTAAATCAGGTTACAAATTTTGAACACGTCTAACTTTTGCATGATTTGACAGTTAAAATACAGCTTGGACGTTTCATGAAAAACACAACTGTAATGAACAAACATTTCAAGAAGAGATGGTCGACACTGGCTTGTGTAATCTGGCATTTATAGTCAGAGAAAAAGAATCAATACAAAGGATTTATGTTTCTAACTAACTGAAGTTAGAGGTGGAGCTGTGCCGTGAAAGCAGTACATGTGTCGAGGCTGCAGAATGAAAGGCTGGATTTCAGCTTTATAGCCATGAGCCCAGGTGTGCTGCATTAGCTGACGACCTTCCACAGTCAACCATTAGCATCAGCCCACAGGTCCCAGTGGGAGGGGCCATGACAACAGCAAATCCACAACAGTTCTATATGTCTACAGCATCTGAAGAACAAGCTGATTTCATCCATATTGTTAATGTTGGAAATGAAAGAAAGCCTTTTGTCGACAAGCTGTTGTCCTCCGATCACACGTTTCCCAATGAAAAGCACCTTTCATGTTTCTACCATCTGACACGAAGGCAGTAAAGCGCTCGTCACATTCCAAAGTCAAAAAGACAGTAATGCTGGAGGTTGATGACTTGCGATGTCACACCTGCTCACGGCAGTAAAGTGAAACGTTGCTTTAAGGATGAGAGGAGGAGACGAACCCGGCTCCATCACGCTCAGGATGATGGAGGCCAGAGGAAATCTAGGTGGAGGTAACAGATGGGACGGAGGAGAGGGAGGATGATCCGACAGTACAGAAGAGATGTGTGTTCACTTTTTCTGCCTAAACAGTGTTGAAGCGTTGATGTTGTTCCGCCATCTTGTGACCTGGTCGACAAGTTAACAGATGACAGAAAACATCTTTATCCATAAGTTTGACATTTAGACTTTAGAGGCTGATGATACTTCTAAATATCGCTAAAGATGCTTTCCTCCATTTTATGCTTTAGTTCAATCTGAGCGCCTCCTGCTGGTGGACGATGGAAGTAAACAAAACTGTTCATCGTATTATAGATTTCAGTCGTTATAGAGTTTTGAATTTGAACACGACATTACACAATATTTCATAAAAAATGGCCGCCAAGAGTTATTATTTAAATCAAGTTACAAAGATCACAAATCTAAGTGAGTGATGGTAACTTTTGGAGTTTGACACCCAGCTGTGGATAAAGGTTTGGGAACTGAAAAATGCAATCAGGAGTTCACATATGTTGTATAACTGTATGTGTGTGTGTGTGTGTGTGTGTGTGTGTGTGTGTGTGTGTGTGTGTGTGTGTGCTCTGCTTTGAAATGACAGTCCGACAGATCCAGTCAATCTCCTGTTAAATCTCCTCTCTTTTCTTCCTCTCCTCTGAGCTCATCCAGCTAAACGCTATTGTACGACACACAATAAACCCTCGTTTTATCTCTTCTTCTCCCTCTTGCATTCTTCCTAAAATGCCATTGTACGACGCACAATAAGATTCACTCGCTTTCCTTCTGTCTCTCTCGCCCTCCTAATCACTATTGTACGACACACAATGCAGCAGCCGCCTCTGCTGTACAGCGATGGGATGGCTGACTGTCAACCATTCAGCGACTCTCTCTCACACACACACACACACACACACACACACACACACTGGTTGACAGCATTTTATTTAGAGCCTAAGTGTGTGTGTTTGTCGATGGGTTATTACAGCACACCTCCAGCTCTCTCTGACCCCGAGGTTTGAGCTTATGTCCCTTATCATTTGCTCTTCTCACACACACACACACACACACACACACACACACACGAACACACACTTTGCTCAGAGCAGCAGCGAGTCTCATTAAAGCAGAAAACAGGTTTTTCCCACATAATGAACACAGGTAGAGAGAAGCCGTGTGCTATTTCAGATGGATGGAGTCGCTGTGTGATGCCATCGTGTCACATGGACACTGAACATCTTCTGCCTTCATCTGCTTTTAAGAGTCACTGAGCCAAGTGCACAGCACATAGCAAAACACATCCAGTCAATCATTCAGCAATCTTTGCAGGAAAACTGTTTTTGCAGCCGCACTTGCATGTGAATAAGTCAGTGGGATGAATTTGTTGTTGCACAGCAAGTCAACAACTTATTTTAAAATGTAGAGGAAATGTATGCAATCACTGAAACGGCTAACGACCAACAAGAAGGAAGTGATATCAGACTTATTATAAATATAATTAATGTTGATATATGGTGGAATATTGACTTTGTCCAAATCACTGCCAGCTTTGAAACACACATTTGTTGACTCCAGAAAATAGTATATTTGTTCAAGTTACATGCCAAGAAAACAATACAAACATTTGCCAGATCGAGCTTCTTTGTTGTGTGGACTTGCTGCTGCTCTCTGCTTATGAAGACTGTGAATTGAATCTAGTTCAATTGTGGATTGTTATAGGATGAAAGAAGACATTTGAAAACATCACCTGTGGAGACTTTTCATTATTTCTGACATTTTATTGACTAAGTGATTCATTCATGAATCAACAAAATTGCTGACTTGTTTTTATTTTTGAATGGAATCATCCATCAAACATCGGCATAATTCATTCATGTTGTGTCCTTATTGTAAAATATTATCAGTTTGGAATCACACAACATTCAGCTGCTTGCACTAAAGAAAACAATTATCACCAGACCTTTTGTTGGTGTCACAGAAATGCAAATCGCACTTTTGTTCTCAGGTGATGTGCAGTGTGACAGTCCAGCTCTCAGACTGCAGGAGACACACAGTTGAACTAATCACCAGAGCAATTTATTTGAAAAAAAAAAAAAAAAAAAAAAATCCAAATAAATAGAATGGAGGAATCTGTAAAGTCAGTAGTTTAGAGCCAGGAGAGGAGATCTGCTGCTCTGGCTCTCACCTGGACCAGGTGAGTCCCACCCCGCTCTGATTGGTCAGCAGCCCTGGAGAGAGACAGCACAGTGAACCAAGCTGAGGGGGCGTCACAGCCGGAGTCATTTCCTGCCAAAAAGTGACCTATTGAAACGTCTTTTTGTGGATTAAATTTTCCTGATATACAACAGTCATGTTGACGTCCTCTCTCTATTAGCGTCTGTCTATCTCCAGGTCTTGATTGGTGCACATCTGAAACTTCTTGGCCAAAGTGAAACATCTCATGTAAAGGATTTTTGCTAAATATGCAAACAGCAGAATTTTGACTAATTAAGAGCTTAAGTGCTTGGATGAAATTACTGTGGCAAAAGTGGCGTAAAACATGTTTCTATGAGAGCGAGCGACTTATTTTCTTTAATCCTGTTAGTGAAAAGAGTTCTAATTAGCCAAATGCAAGCGAGCACATGAAAATGAAATATGAGGGGAAACTAATCAGACGTCATGTTGCCAAGTATGTTCTGTTCTGGAATAATGGCAGAATTTATACAATATTCAACTTCTGTCGTGATGCAACAGACGATCAATGATCCATTCTGGGGCTCGTCACTCTCACAGTCTGAGGATAGTGAGGCTGTGGTATTAATCAACTAAGTATTAACAAGCAGTAATCAGTTCACTGAGGACACAGATCATTTTAGCATTGTCATCATTAAAACAGGAATTTGGCCTGTGAGTCAATCAGCTGCTGCATCGTCTCAGTTAAGTCATATTTTCGTTACTTCTCTGATGTGTGAGGACTGAAGACGAGGCAGCGAGAGAGACGAGCTGTAAACAAAGGGAGTGTGTGTTGTATATGTGTGTGTGTGTGTGTGTGGCTTTTGTGTGTGGGTGTGTGAGAGATGAAAAGACAGAGGGAGTGAGGGTCCAGATGAAGGGATTATATCTCAACACACTGTCCAAACAATTGTTCCCATCGCTCTGCCTCTAACAATCCTGTTTGGCCTGAGAGTCAACTGCTCGGCTAGTGTGTGTGTGTGTGTGTGTGTGTGTGTGTGTGTGTGTGTGTTATGGGAAATTGCAATGTGACACAGACACATTTACATTGAGAGAACTTGAGCAGGCTCCCTGTGGACACGTAAAGGCACGGTTTGTAAAAAGACGATCAGCCACAGCTCCTCAGCAGGTTTCAGTTTCAGCTATTAAGTCATTTAATCAAATGCACAAATGAGATTTTTACTCATCGAGCTTCATACTTCGCCTCATCAACACATCCACCAATGTCACGATGAGCTCTCAAATGTGTGATGAAGAGCACACAAGCGCCCATAATCCTCCAGCTCACACAGTTAATTAGCTCATTTTGAATTAATAAAAAGCAGGTGTCGGTGACTTTCCACCTCACAGACAATCCGACTGGATCCAACTCGGAGGTTTCAACTCTGTTATTTGTCTGAGCTTCCTCTGCAGTGATTGAATAATGATGCCTATCAGGAGCTCACGCCGGCTCGTCTTTCTGCTTCACATATCGCTTTTTCTCTTCTTACTTATTGTCTCCACTTATTTCCAGCATTCTCATCACCCCCTCCTTCACTCATCAGGCTGATAACAGCTCGCAGCCGAAGCCACACAGAGCCTGTTTGTTCAGGATACACGAGCCAGCTCCTCTTAAATTCTCCACCCAGGCGTTTTCTGTGGAGGTAAAGCCGCCGGCGTCCTCCCCAATCCTCTTTTAAAGAAGATGAGATCTCACTTTATCTGACCAGGTGCTCCGTCGTGGCCTTATCTGAGAGGCCCGGCCGGTCAGCAGGGTTCAGCCTGACGTGGCCCCAATCTGAGGTTACTGCTCATGTGTCACTCAGATCTGTTTGTTTCATGACAGTGTGAACGACACAAACCACATGGAAACTGATCCATTCAATTCTGATTTGAGACACTTTTATATCAGGTAAATCAGATGCAGGTTTTTACATCACTCACTCTCCTGAACTGAGTGTCTTTCAGTGGATGTTTTGTGAGAGTTGCTGACAGAGGGAATTGAAAATAACCCTTGACGTCTTCACACTCTGGATGACATCAGTTTCTTTAAAGCCATTCGGGGTCGTGATCCCCCCACCCTCCAACTCCACATCATAGACTGTATAAAATATGGACGTAGTGTCCGTGATGTCACCCATAGGTTTCTGAAGAGCAAAAATGAAGCAAATCGTAGTGCGTAGCCATCTTGGTAGCCTACCTCCGGTTACTCCAAATATGGACAAAGAGGTGGAGCGAGGGCGGAGCTGAGGCGGGTCGAATGAACGCTATTGGCTGAAAAAAGCCGCTTTATTCGAAATAATCAAACTAGCTACGGCTAACCAGCTAGGTTAAATGCTAAATATCGTTGCTAGCCGGCTAACCCCACGACGATCTCTTTCCCAAACTCAGTGACTAGAATTAGCCGGGGTGACGCCCTTTAGACCGTCAGTGGCTAGTTGTCAATCAAAGTGGCGCCACTTAGATTGGCAGCTATGAATTGTGCATAATGATGTATGCTGTATATTTTTTAAACGAGCGCCTTATGAAAAAATTTGCCCCCCCAGAGTTGTCATGGAGTAGAAAAACAGCTTATGAGACATTTTAACATGGGGCTCAAATGTAATTGACTCCCTTCTGCGGCCTGCTCTAGCGGTTATTCGAAGAACTGCAGCTTTTTTGCACTTCCGCATTGGCTTCATTTTTCAGCGCCGGAGGTTGCCGCTTGCTCCACATCCACCTCTGTAGGGAAACTCCCATCACTCCCACAAAGCCATAATTACCGCCAAGGAGGTTATGTTTCTGCCGGCGTTGGTTTGTTTGTTTGTTTGCAACATAACTCAAAAGGTTATGGACAGATTTTGATGAAATGAAAGAAATGATGAAATTTTGGAGGTGATCCGGAAAACCGCCATTACGGAAATGTCGATTTTCGGGTGTAACTACTAAACTAAAAATTATATCAATGTGATTCCAATTCCTAAAGGTATGTTTTTATGGTCCAGGAATCCATTGAAATAGATAAATCAAAGGTAAGTCTAATATTTAGGGGTGTAAATCACAATAAGCTGGGGAAACTGTGCTGCTTGGTGGAGGTCTGCGCTCTCCGAGTGCTTTTCTAGTTAAAATGTGTCTCTCTTTCTCTTCATCCTCAATATCATCTGCTTCCAAATTTACATTAACTCATAAAGGAAACAGTAAACACTTGATGTGGCCTCCATGTTTATTTCTGTACAACAGCGTCCTACATGTGACACTGTGTTACGTACTGTTGTTCTTCTGTCAGGACCACGACCACATCACACTGAACTCTGATATCAGCCCTATTTATAAAATGATGTGAACAACCAAACTAAAAAAAAAATCTGATCCCAGCAATAAATCTGACCTGAGCTCTGAGGTGTGCAGTGTGAACGTAGCTGCCTTTATACTGATGAAAGGTTCAGTTTGTGCTGAGAGGAAACGTCTGCAGAGCAAAAGCAGGAGTGAAGAATGAATGTGTGTGTTCTTGTTTCTGTCTTTGGTGAAGTGGGTTTGTAGAAGACATGAATAAAGGTCCTTACACACCTGGAACGACGCGAATATACAACGCAAAATTGCAAAATATTCGGAGGCAAATTTTGATGCAACTATACATATCAAGCGCGATGCGATTTTGCGACTTTCCAAGGGGGGAAAAAGACCAAACAAGACTTGTTTGTAATGTGACAGCAACGCGATTGAGTTTGAGACAGTGAAAATACAAATAGTATGTTTTATCTGAACAGGTTAGCTTACAAGCTAACGTTACTTAGCATAGATGAAAGTTAAAACAAAGACGTCTAACAAACTGTTTAAGCACACACACATGACTTTCCACAAGTTGTCCTTCAGGTCGTTATCCTTGTAATTTTTATGTTTTTTTTATTATTATTATTAAAAAGCACTCTGTTCTCTGACACATAAACAGCCGGTCGGCCATGTTGGATACACCAGTGAATGTGATGGCTCAACAACACGCAATCTGATTGGTCAGAAGTGGACACACAGGATGCGAAACTTCGGAAAATTCGACCTTGATGTGAAAAAATAAATGCTGTAATATCACCGGATGAGAAAATGTCGCTGATGTGAACGCTTGTATTGAAAGGATACAAGTTCGAAAAAGTTCGTCCAAATTTAATCGCACGAAAAAAAATGCTCCCGGTATGTAAGAAACAAAGAAAACAAAGAATGTTGAAAAAAATCTTTTTTTTTTTAACTTATAGTCACATTCAGTCACACACATACTCAAATTATCTGGCAAGTATGGTGCCAAAAATGCAGATTCAGCAATATCATGACTCAAAACAACTTCTTCAATCACATCAGTCACGTGATTTTTAGCCAGATGTTCATCTTAAGGCTTCAGGAGGTCAGTTTACCCAACAGCAGGCCGTCGTATTGCTGTCCATGTTGAAACGTCCCGGGCTCACGGAGCAGACGGTTCGCCGCGGCCGCATCATGCGACTCGATTTGATCAAGTCATGCACTGCTTCAGAAGTCGGACGCTTCAGAAGCACTTTGTGTCCGTTTCCCGGTGGCCGTGCGTCGGAGCCTGACAGGCTGCGTGCCAGGTTAAGATAGCCGAGCCCAGGCCGTATGATTTTATCTGAGATGACTGTCGGCTGCGCAGGACTCCGGCGAGCACCAGTTTTCACTGCTTATTAGCGTCAAAGAGGAGGAGAGGAGGGAGTGGAGATGGACGGGTGGGAGAAAGAGTGCGGGAAACAAAGTGCAGGGGTTTGAGCCACTGAGTGAGGAGTCAGACGAGTGTTTCTGCGAGTGGATATATTTACTCCTGTGTGCTCCCATCACTGCTTCTGGATGTGAACTGTTGCCGACTTCTCGACTTCGCACTGCGGGAAAAAAAAGTATTGAGAACAAACGCATCTTGAGAGACAACACCGATTCTTCATTTCCTTAAATGTCTGTTTGGATTTCCAGTGTCTTTATTTATAGTTTGTGCATTTTCTCGTGGATGCAATACATAAAGAAACACAGCATGTTTGATTGTGTTTACTCGTCTTCAGACTTGACAAGACCGGTCTGTGGTCTGAACCCCAATGCATGACTCCAAGACCAAAACTTCAAAATAAAAGTCTTTAATTAAAATTTGCAAACAAAAAAATCACTCTTAAGAGGAAAAACTCTGAGACAAGAAAAGCAGAAAAGTAACAACTGAAAATCACTCACACGAGGAAAGACAAAAAGCAAGCAATGGCGAGACAAAGTATCAAATGAAACAATAACCCTACGTAGAAGTAAACAAGATATGGATGGCGTGGCTGACTGCTCGAAGAGACGAGACAAACTGGCACAGGACAAAGGGAGACGCAGACAATATATACATGAGGAAGTGGGTGAACAGGTGGAAACAATCAGGGTGGGGCAGACAATCACACTGGCGGGAAACACTAGGAAGAGCAAGTAATCTGAAACGAGAGGGAGAGTTAGATTTTCAAAATAAGACAGGAAATCACAAGACAACACACAACATAACAAAATCTAACTTAACATATTCTTCTTGACATAACAAGACTCAGTAAACGGCTGCTGCATATTGAAAAATCAAGAGTTAATTATGAACAAAACATAACGTGATCCATCAGTACTCAACATACACACACGCACACACACACACAGTGGATTTAATCACTGAGATGGAGAACAAGGTTATTTCCTTTACTAAATTCTTGTTAATATCAAGAATGAATTGTGGAAACACACTTATACGTCACATTGAAGTTCACTTTCTTCAGACGTTTCCTGGTTGCTTTTGCAGAAAAAACGTGTCAGATGGCAACTGGATCATTTCATTATTCATTTGAAATAATCGTCTTCCTGCGTTGACGCATTAACTTCCTGTGTTTGGGATAAGATGGAGGCATAAAATGTGACTGCAGTGATTACAGGCAGCTGAAATTCACCAACATCTCCCTTTAGCTGTAATTCTCAAACGTGAACAGTTGCAGCTTATTACAGTAAATTACATGACATTGAACACGGCAGGGTTTTTCCTCGGGCGCCTTCTGAAGCCAGCTGTTGTTTGTCGCTGGTGAAAACGCCTCGAACGAAGCTGTCTCGCCATCGGAGAAATCCTTTACACTTTTTTCAAACTTATTTTTCAGCACAAAAACATGAAAAAAAAAATCTTTTATCAAAATCTTTTTTTCAGGAAAATTTGCTGCACAAGTGAATTTTATTTACTACTGAAGCTCATCATTCAATCAGTGTTAATATAAAAGCCTGGAAACAAACTCGACACTTTCAACATATTACACTTAATGAATGTGTTGAATTCAATTTTCTTCCTCCTTTAGGCTGCACATCCTTTTTTTTTTTCTAGCTCCCCTCCTGTTTAACAAAGTCAATATTTGTAAAGTCAATACTTTCACTAATGTCTTTCAATTGCCTATAAATTAGCGTCTGTATAATTGTCATGCTAACGCTGTTAAACGCCTATAGGTATGTCTCTCTCTCTCATCCTCGCTCGCTCGCCCCACACCCTCCATATTAAAACCCCACCAGGCCATTATGGCTGCAGGTAATTGATGGCGGTGTAAAGTTCATTAGCCGTGTTAGCTGATATTTAGGGGGATGTGGGCTGCAGGCAAAGAAATACATTTCATTTCATAGCTCATTAACCTAATGGTGGCTCTATTCTCTCTCTCTCTCTCTCTCTCTCTCTCTGGCCTCAGCTGATGATTTAATTTCCTCAGTTTGTTCTAAAGGTAATCAGACCCACGGTGTGAAACAGCACATCTGCAGCTCGTGACAAAAGAACGACTCCGGATTCGTCATTTGGTTTTAACAAGGTCGGGCGGTCGTGTCACAGATGTCTGAGCGCGTGCAGCCGATGTAATTGGTGCTTTGAAAACCTGTTTGTGCTCATGTAACGTTGAGGTTTTTTGGTGGAGGGATGTTGTCTAATTTGGGAGGACTCAGGACTGGTCTTCTAATTTCTGCTGCAGAAGCTTGTTATGAAGTCCAGCTACAGCCGACTCGACTCTTTTAATGTGGAGGAACTGTGTGTTCTCACTTTCATTAGCAAAGTGATGTAACATAAAATTCAACATCCAGCCATTGTCAGTCACTATCATCATTAGTCGGCCAACATATTAGGTGTGTTTTCCAGACATGGTTGGTTTATGGGCCAGATACCACCCCGACCTTTAATCTATGTATCTGAAATATCAGCTGTTTGGTAATTTAGAGACAGTGAGTCAAATATGAAAAGTAGCTCATGAGCCATAAAACTTCGATATAAAACTGTAAAACAGACAATAAATCTACATTAAAAATCTGGTGGATGTTAATTCTTTGCACTTGTTCCAAATGAGGTCTGAACTCTATAGGTTGCTATGCATTAACATACTGATTGTTGATCCAACTTCTTGTCAGGAGACAGGTTTAAGAAGGAAAACATAATTTTATATATAAAAAGTATAAAAACCACATCACTGGGACGTCTTCACTTGTTGCAGCCTCAGCCTTGTTTTTGCTGTCAGGTGGGATTAGACGTCTTAGTGTGATGGTTAAATATGTGGTTAAAAATCTTAAAAGGCTAAGTTACATATTTGAAAATTGCAGGTAATGGATTGTAATATAAAAGGTGTGAATCTCACAACTAGATTTCCATTTTTGGTGTCATAGGTTTTTGTTTTCAGGCTCTGAGGTGAAAATGCATTTCTATTCAGTTCTTTTCTGCAAATTCAGGGTAATCCGGCCGAGCTATCATCCACATTCACATGCAAACTCGCCGTGTCTGCCTCACCTCGGCGCTGTCCAGAAGGCACGCTCAACACTTCTCCAGTCATCATTAAACGGTGATCTGGAGAGAAGTCACTTATCACGGCGAGGAGAGCGGCCGTCGCAGGCATTGAGGGAACATTAGCTGCCCGCCAGCCTGAGGTGTGTGTCTGCATGTGAGAAGTACTGACTGCTAGTCTAGCAAAGGTGAGCTCCCTAGATCACATTCAAATGTTAAGTGATACACACACACACACACACACACACAAAGGTGATACAAATGCTGCTAATAAGCAGCACCACTGGGCCAGATCCTATTTGTCAAACCCTTGGGCGCCGGCCGCCAGACGGGGAGTAACCTGCTGAGCTCACACTTCCAAAGTACAGACACACACACACACACAAACAGGCAGACACACAAAGCTCCGAGCCATCTGCTTGTCAGTGGGGTGTGACAGTAGTTTAAAAAGACTCCAAATTTACAGTCGCGTACCTTTATTTACATTTACTCAGGTTTGCTACACCTGTCTTCAGTAATGAAAAATAAATGTTGCAATTTGCCACCATGATGCTCCTCACGTCCCACATTTACATACATTACGTTTCCCCATTCGACTTGATTTCCATTTCACTTATTCACCAGTCAACTGCTCCGGATAAATAAAGCACAGCAGCAGAAAACATTTCAGGTCCAACTAGAGCTGATGATGTTTGAAATCAATGCACAAGTATTAGGAGTATTTAGCAGGTATTGATCACGGCCCGGTGAACGTGTGTAAATCAGATGTTAAATTGATCATTACAACACATTCAGACACACCTGAATTAACACATGTCAAACAGAAACAAAACAATATGATCTTGACATCAACATTTTTTTTGTCAAACTCGAATTTTCATTATTATTATATCATCATCATCATTATTATTATTATTATTCCTACTCTTATTATATTAACGTACTTGTATATAAATATGTATATAGGTAATTTAGACACAAACTGTAAAGGCATAATTAAATAATGTTCAATGTTTGAAATATAGAGAAGGGGTAGGATTAAATAAGTGTATACTTCTTCCTACTCCTTTCCAGGCATGTAAATATGTGCGAATTGAGGAAACAATGAAACGCAGCTCTTACTTTGCTTGCCTAATTGTCTTGCAATATGGATATGCTGCTTGTTTTGTTTTGTTTTGTTTTTTGGTTGTTGTTTTCACATGTGTGAAATGAAAAGGTTTCATTCATTCATTCATTCAACATAATGAATATAAATACAAGTA
The DNA here is from genome assembly GCA_037975185.1 of Centropyge bicolor. NCBI lineage: Eukaryota > Metazoa > Chordata > Actinopteri > Pomacanthidae > Centropyge > Centropyge bicolor. Next base: position 27,698 of record JBBMOC010000259.1, on the reverse strand, counting down.
ATCGGCAAAATGATTTGTGCATATTTTAGGCATGATGTAATAGTCCCTTGGTTAGACCTGCATGTTGACACACAGTACAATCCACACAAACATGTTCAGAGCTCACAGGCCAGTTCACCGGGGATCGATTCATCTGAAGACTGACGGCATCTGCTTCATCTGTTTTATTCCTTTGCACAGCTCTAAACGTGTTAAAGGAAACCTGACACACACACACACACACACACACACACACACACACACACTCACACACACAGAAACACAGAGCTTCGATTTCATTGCTTTGTCCATTAGATCTGTCCACACACATTGTGATACAAAATCAAAGATTCAGCCGAGACACATCTGAACCAGTCAATGATTCAGCACATTTCAAACAGCTCTTGTGTGATCTAACACCAACACATCAGCTGTGCCCCCCCCCTGCTTTCCTGATCTGTAGTGAAAATCAATATATTTATGTGCAAGAAATATGAGAGTCTCATGTATTGATAGGAAGAAGATCACCTCTCCTGCAGCCTCTTTGTTTGTGAATAACACCTGGCTGCTGTGTGTGTGAATGCGCTGGCTTCACTAATGGATTCTGCCCATGCAGAGCTGTTGGCAAGTGAAGCACGGAGGAGCATTGGTGATACCTTTTTGTTGCCGGTGTTACCGCTGGCTGCAGCTGCACAGGGGAAGCGGGGGCCTCTCTTTCCCACAGCGAGTCCACGCTGCCTCTCGGAGCGCGGCGCCAGATTAGTGCGGCCGCCTGAATGTTTCACTGTGGCTCTGCGGGTTTTACCTGAGGGGCCCTCGCCACACCTTCAGCACTGTTTTCCAGCTCTGATGTGAAAACAGCTCGCCTCACTAAATGGGACGTTTTTTAGACTCTTATATCTTATATTTTTCATGCATCATTTTAGCTGGGACTCCCTGGCCTGATGTTTGAGTATCATTGTTTTTATGGTGCAGAGGGTCTAAACTGATACGACCCTGTTTGCTGAATGAGCTCGCTCTCTGTTAGTATCTGAAATTAATGACACACTGCAGACTGGCTTCTTAACACATCTGCTGGCTGCTACAGAGAGCCAGCAGCTCTGCACAGGAAACAGCAGGACGGAGGAAGGAACACACAGACAGGCCATTGATTCTCTATCAGATATATTTATTGATATTTCTTTGGGTTAAAACACACGTCGACATGAGATCATACAATCCATAAAAGACTTTTGTTAAATCCCGTCCAACACAGTGTGTTAAAATATCATAAAGGCAAATCTGGTTCTCATGATCGATCTTGTATCTTTGACTTCTTTACAGACAAGAAGGAATAATCAACTTATAAGATAAGATAAGATAAGATAACTTTTATTGATCCCCCTTAGGGGAAATTTACTTGTCACAGCAGCAAAAACAGGTAAACAATAACTCAAAAATAAATACCAGTGAAGTGGCTAATTAAGAGATAAGGCATAGAACAATAAAGTGACAAAAAAAAGGTATTTACATTAAATGAGGTAGAGTATTTACACTATGTTACATGTATTCCTTGTTATTGACATCCATAAGTAATAGACATTCTATATTCATATGAGAATAAAGATGCTATGAATGCTATTGCTCAGAAATTTCTATGGTATTGCACTGGAAAGATATTACATTATTTACAGTGTACAGCAATATTTATGATATCATTTTATGATATTATTGACCATTGATGTCTTCTGTCATATAAATCTATAGTACACAATCCAATACTTAACCTATGATACTCACTAACCACAACAGAGGTAGTTTCATGTATTATGCTTCTATTTATTACCTGATGTTTTTTTATGACTCATTATAACTCGTTCAAACTAACTTTATATGTTGCTTGATTGTTATTTGTCTGGTGAGGTCATTTGACTCTAACTGAGACCGGAGTGACCAAAGAAACATTCAGACCACCTGACTGAATAAATGTATTCAATAAAGATTTAAATATCACTCGCAGAACTTTTTATGATTAATAAATTAACACACAGTTGAAGTGTTGGTGTGAATCTTTCTGCCGCTCTAACATTAAAACTTTGCTCAAACATGAACCAGACAAACGTAGAGAGAAGAAAGCCACGGCAGAAATAAACTCCAGCCGTCGTCTCTGACATCAGAACAAACATCAGAGGCGGCGGCTCACGTCTGCGTGGCGGCGTTCTACTGATTAGCGGCTGTTGTGTGTCAGTGTTTACACCAGCTGCAGGCGTCGACCTCCAGATCTCTCTTTCTGAAACTTGCCGCGGTTCGGATGTGCTCGATAGTGTCCCTATTTTTAGAGAAGTAATTTAGGATTTTCTAAACTTAGGAGATTTTGGCGAGATCTGACATCTTACCCTTGGAAAAGATAAGATTTCAATCCCAGCTGCACTTAAACCCGGGCTGTAATGACAGAATCCTAAATGACATTCTTTAAGGAGATAAGATGTTTGGATAAGCAGGTCACATGACTCGGTGGTTCCCGGCATTCGCTACGACACGGTGACATTTTGTATTTGGTCACACAGTGATCGCCGTCCTGTCTCCCAGGGTCTGTTCGGTCCACAGTCTGTATCACTGTGTTTGGATTGGATGATACCACAGAGATGCTTCGACAGGCTCAAGTCTAAATGTGATTTCATGTCATACTGACAAGTCGACCACTAAACTACAGCCAGAGCAAACCTGGGTTTTTGAGGCTAATGCCAACATCAATATGTGTCATAGTCGATAATATATTTTGTTTTTAACCGTAACCAAGATATTATTGAATCAGGACATTTGACAGTTGAAAGACATTGTGTAAATCCAGTGGAGTGCAATTCAACTAACTGTGTCAGTGCAGCAAAACATTTCTGGATTTTGAATTGATTTCTACATAAATATTCTTAACTCATAATAACAAGGACAGAAGAAAATATGATTCACTCAACTTCTCCAGATTTGCATAAGTCACACAACCTGTTGTCTTGGATATTTTTAAATCTGCCAACTTGGCCAGATTCCTGTTCTCAACTGTGAAACTAAAGACCTTTGACTCATTGAAATGTTTGTTCTAACATCGTACAGTGGTTTAACTTTTTCCCATGTACCCCAGGACATTGTGACGTCACTGTTTGTTGTGGTCACAGGTTTGGAAAGATCACACAGTGCAACATGCAGGACTTCAAACACTGTCAACCTGCTGATGAGTCACTCTGTAACTACCTGATTTTTCTTTGTTCTGTACTACAATTTACTCATCAGCCAACAACAACAATGACAATAAAAAATCAGCACGACCCTGCAGTGCATCAGTCACCTGTGGATACGACCCACAGACTGTCCCCCATGTATCTGTCCTGCTGCCAAACACAACCTGCTTCCAGTTTAAAGTAGTCTTTGTTTTATTTTGCATCTTTGTGAACAGCGACCAGACTCATCCTGTGCACGTGTGTTATCGTGTTATTGTTGTGGAGTACCTGCAGTGATGACTTTTGCAGAACTCTCTGTGGTTTCTGAGCCTGGTTTTTGGACGACAGAGAGAAACCATGAGGAGAACATGAGGAACCTCCACCCAGACGGAACCAGAGCCAAGATTCAAACTCTTGCTTCTCCGTCACTGCATTTGCATTGAATGGGTTTTTGTCCCCAGTTATTAAGATGGATGTGAACACACTCACTTTTTTTTTCCTCATTCTGGGCAGACTGAGGTAAACACACAGTCCCGTGGTCCAGCACTCGCTTCGGCATTTGGACATTTAACCTGGTCTGATCCCAGGGTTCCCAGTGGCCATCTGGAGGTCCAGCTGGTTTTACTCACCGGAGGAGTGCGGACCGCTCGACCAGAACTGTGCTCCCTCACACACACACACACACACGAAAGCCGCTTCGCTGCCAAACAGTCTTTTGGCTTTTTGCCCACACAGGAAATAACAATCATAGCAATGACATTATAGGAATCATAATAAAGGTAATGACACGTTCTGATGTTCATAATACAAAAAACTAATACAGAATAATTAACTAAAATGAGACATTAGAGGTCACAAAAAAAGAATAACATAATCAGATGCAATTTTTAACAACAGTAAAAATATCTAGAGCTGCAGAGATTAGTTGATTCATCAATTAGCTGATCGATTATTGCTTAATGAATTCATCTTTTTGAACAATATTTAAAGAAAATTTCTGGTTCTTGCTTCTCAAATGTGAATATTTACTGTTTTTTCTATGGTTGCAAACTTACTATCTTTTGGTTTTGGACTGTTGGTCGGACAAAACACGTCACCTGAAGACGAGCTCTAGGAAACTGTGAAGGACATTTTTCACTACTTCCTTTCACTTTATGAGAAAATGATTAACTAATAATAAAATACATGTTAGTGTGAGCCTAAAAATATCAGTCTGAAATTTTTTTTTCTTATGTTCTTTCTCGAAAAATTTCTTATTTTCTTGTGATAAACAGAATAAATACTATATACATGCAGAAATATCTTGTCCTCTTACAACAGTGAGTCTTAAAGAGGAGCAAGAGCTTCAGGAGAACAAAATGACAAAACACCTTCTCAAAGTCTCTGGAGCATAAAAGTGACTTGATTTCAGTTTCTGTTTCGTGTTTGCAGAAACATGCAAACGCCATGTAAACATGTGAGCACGTGCACACATCCATCTTTTACTCATCCTGAAGAGATGAGCTTGTTTGTCAGTTGAAAAATCTTCAGCTGTGAGACACAACATCCCTGAATAATTGAGAAGGTTGAGGTCAGGTGCTGCTGGAGCTGTTTGGTAATTGGACCTAATTGATGAAAACATGGGCCCCAGCAATCGGACGTCTCCGGCTGCACAATCTGATCTAATATGCAGCTGGAAAGGGTAGGCCTCCATCGAGTTACATTGGCTATATGCTCGTCGTACGCACACACATCCCGCCTTGACATTTAAATATCAGTTTAAGGTTAATGCGTCTCCCTCCCAGATGGATAAAATGCCTTTAACGTCGCTCGGGTTGCCGCATGGAGCTCTCACCACATTTACAACCAGAAGGGCAGTGGGAGAGCGTAAACCTCCGCCGAGACAAATAGTCCGCTGTCTATCATATGCAAATCTGCAAATGCAACGTCTGGGTATATTTACACAATTATTCGAATTATGTCAGATTGTGGTTCATTATCTCAGCTGTGAATCTAATTTGGAAATATTGGTTTTGTCACTGTTGAACTTTACTACCATCTATTAGATTTTCAGATGTACTGTATTTATTCCGTCAAGGCTGAATGACACACCCTCCTCGCCTTATTCACATCTCTCTCTCTGTTGTAGCTGAGACCAGAAACCCCAAAAGAAACCTGATTTAGAGTATTTCAGGAATCTATTTATAAACGTGGAGGCCAGCAATTCACATGGACAGAAGCTGGACCTTAGTTTTTAATGGGTGTATGTAGGTTGAGCTTATACTAGAGCTTGACATAGAACTTGGTTTTTGGGCTAATATCTGAAACATGGACTGACTGAGAGAGAGAGAGGCATTAGATAGTTTTTGAGTTTCGGTGTCAGTCTTGACCTTGACTGATCTATATGTCTGTTTGTATCAGCTGTAACAGATGATTCGACTCCTCACCTCCCAGTCATCTGTGATGCTGTGACAATGCAAATTTAAATGAGTCAGATATTTAATGGGAAATAAAGGAAGTCGACTCAGTCTGAGCTCCTTGTGAAGCTTGGGATTCAACAGGGATTCCCTATTGACGAAACTGACCAGCCTGTTTGACACGATTTGAAAGTCTTAATTTAGAATAACAGGACCAAATCAGTTCAGTGTTTGTTGTGCATGTGGTAGTTTTCGCATTTACGACACGTCTGTTGCTCCATTTTTATTAGTATAGAAGCAAAAATCAATGTCAGCTTTATGTTTTCATCAATTTCTGCACATTGTACCACAGCGCTACCCTTCCTCCCTCCATCTAGATACACTGTGATATAAACGTCTTAGTTACAGAAACGTTTTAAAGACGAGCGTGTGGCAGCAACGTGTGTGAAATCAATGCATTCAGTTAATTTAAGGAAACAACACACTGAGGTCGTTTTGCAAAGAGCAGCATGTTTTGGGATTGATTCATCTTTTTCATAAGATAACACATAAAATATGAGTTTTCTCTAATGACGCTGACTGGGAACAATCTTTTGTCTGTGCTTAAAGAAGCTTTTTTTATATAGTCGGATTCACCTACACATGAGAAATGGTGGAACAGATAAACACCAACTCTGTCAAACCAAAACAATGAGCTGAAAGACACTAAAGCAGCTGCAGAGTTGGGTTCAAACGCTCAGTGGGTTCATCCTGTGAGTGACCCATTTAACATAACAAACATTTTAATCAAGTGCTTGATGAAAAGGTAGATTATTTTCGAGTCTAACTAAGAAGGAAAGCAGATTTTATTCGCTCGCACTATTTCATGTCCCATCTGCTTTTCAACACACTCAGCAAATTAAGTCGTCCTTTTCCCAACTCTACACTGTGACATTAGACTTTGAACTGATGGAGAGAAGCCAAGAGACGTGCCTCAGAGTGGGCGATGAACGAAGGAGCAGAGGAGAGACAAGAAAGTATTCTTCCCAACTGAACTTTCACTAAGCTTCACACGTCTCTGAAATGTGAAGAAAAACGTCCAAAGAAATCTTTAAACAATAGAAATCCAATACAAACAGAAGAAGCTGGCAGGGGACCCGCTTGTCTTGTAAGGGAATCGCCACGTTGCCTTGATGCCGGTCGGGAGCTTGCAGTTTTCCAACACTTTCACAATCGCTGTCGCATAAATAAATCCTCTTTTTTAAAAGTCCACAACCTTAAAGACGTTGCACAACGGGATCACTTTCACAACGACTGCTATCACCGCACATCCAGAGCTGCCAACCACACTTGCAAATGTGAGATAGGAGACGGTGCCAAGGATAGATCTCTTCCAATTTCCAGAGACTTAAATCATTTGGAGGCAACTGGCTGAAAATGTATTTGATTATTGTTTAATGACAAAGTCAGCTTTTATTAGATTAGTCTTAAGCTCGGTGAGCTCGGATCCGGTGACGGAGGGAGGTCGTCCGGGTACGAGGTTTTCTTCTGGGACACAATTTGCATAGGCTGATGGACACAAACACTGGGAGCGATGGAGTGAAGTTTTGTGCCGTTTTTTTTTTTATTTCACAGTGATTTTAAGGCGGCAGAAACACTTGAAGACGTCCACGTTTATTTTAGTCGGACACTGGCTGTGCTGAAATTAAAGCCATTTAAATTTCACCTGCATCTTAATTTATACTTTATAACTGAAACAGTGTGTGAGCGCCGGCTCCTCTGGATGCGGAGCTTTACGATAACTGGCCTCCCGTCCGGCATCATTACTTTCCTTTTGATACTCATTCCATGCTTCAGCACATCTGACAGTCAACATCCACTCTGGGTGCGAGAGGAGGATGAAGAAACACAGTGGAAAAGTTCAGACACCATCTTTCCCTCCGCCCCTGCTCTCCTGAGTCCGAGCTGCTTCACAGACCTGTTGGAGAGGATAGATTGCAGATTGATAATGAGGACATGTGATCTTAAGACCGGAAAGTCACTTGTTCAAATTATGCCCAGCTGGGAAAAGCTGAGTGCTGAAATTGGTCAGTTCCTGCACATTTTTGCAATATCAGTGTGCATTCATGCAAGACATTTAATCCCCACCTCAGCAGAGCGGCTCGGCAGCCAACGGTTTGAAGCTGGTTGTACTGGGCCGCTTCCAGATATGAGAACCTTTGTGCATGCAGGAAATCCTTTGCTCCCTTGTTGCTTTAAATATGAAGACAGATTCGCTCAGGTAATTTTTTTTTTTGCTCCCACCGACGTCCAGAGAGTCACACAAACACATCCCTCTCCCTCAAAAGTTCTCAGATTCACAGGCTACTTAATCAGACTTGTCAGTTAAGTTGCCAACTCATGCAGAGGAGAGAAGTTTTCATTTTCAGCAAAAGTTTCTCTTATATACAGTTTTAATTTAAATTCCTTTGCTTCTCTAACTTTTCTACCTCCAGAGTTGTGGATGTTTAAACCTGTTCAGAACTTGAATCCTTTTATTTGCCTAAATGAACCGTTAGCGAATCATTGTAGCATCACAAGATCCCTTTTCATTCATTCATTTATTACATGAACTTCATGTCAAGTTGAGTCAGAGTCTGCCTTTACTGGAGGAGTAACATGGTTGAGACCATTGAGCTTCATTTTTTAGACACACATTGTTTGTCAACAACACAACACACGTGTTTGACCTTCTGATTATTTCACAAAATGTTCCTCTGTTGGATATAACATACAGTTAAGCAGTGATCAGTGTGAGCTTCATTGAAAACTGTCACTTTGCTGTAGCTTCGATGCATCTACTGAAAAAGCATGTGAGGGCTACAGAGAGAGAAACTGTGACCGGCCATGCTCCTGTTTTCTCCTACTCCGACCTAAGTTTCAGATTCCAGCAGAGAGTGTTGATAGAGGAGACAAGTTAAGGAAGCTGAAGAATGATGAGTAGTTTTCTGTTTCATTGCAAACCAAACAATCGACACGCTCTGTTACAGCGAGTAACGAATGTAAACACACAATAGTAATACTTGCATACTGTGCAATATTAATGTTGTTTACATACTGTGCAATATTCTACGTACACTTTGCATTTCTCGTAATGCACTTTACTTTTTTAACTTTTTAAATTTTAAGTTTTCGAATTTATATACTTACATAAATTCCTTGTTTCTCTTCTTTTTTTACTGTTACTAGGTAAAGGGAGAAGGATAAAACAAGAATTTCGTTGCATGGTGTAAACGCTGTATTTTTACTATGCATACAACCATAAACTTCTTGAGTCTTGAAAACACAATGCAGCAGTTTCCTGTGTGGTACTTGAGAGAGTGGAATAGTTACCTGGATGTGACTCGTCTGTCAAACCTGCTGTAGGTAGGTGCTGGGGAACTGATGTTAAGTCTTTTACATTAAGAACTCAAATGAAGCATGTGGCTTTATGCAGGAGAGGAGTTGTCTGTTCCGTTAGGACAAACTGATTTGATTAGAACATGTTGGTAAACTTTTGCTGATATATGTGTCTACATTTTCTCCCACACATAACAGTACATTGCTCATAATTTCTGTGTATAAAGGTGACATTTCGGAGGAGCTGTTGTATCCACATGTGAAGAGCCATCAGTGAATGAAGGGCACGTTCTCACTCCTACAGTAATGACTGAACAGCAGCAGCTGCCGTCTTTTCAAACCGAGCCGCTGAAGGTTGCTCGTCCCCTCAGGTTAGCTCAGCTTCATTTTCCCACTTTCCGTCCTCACGACCTCTCCGCCTCTCTATTTCTGTCACTCACGTGTCTTTCAGGTCACAATTACTTGGTCACTCACTGCCGTTTGCTCCGTCCTCTGATGTTGGATTTCTGGTGTAATTGTTGAGAATCGAGCTGAGCAGGTTCGTCGCTCCGTCCTGCTGTTGTTCCAACGTTAACCTGCCGTCTTGTTTACGTCTCTTTTGTTTTATCCCTTCTCTGATTAAGTGCTGATTGATGGCGCTGTCCTCTCCAGCATGTCTCCCCCCCCCCACCCCCCCGGACAGCTGAAACCAATGTGTCCCTGCATTGCTAGAGGACATTATAGTTCAAATACATCCAATTGGTCTGAGGCCGTGATGGATCAGGACTGTTTTCTGTTTGTTCTAAAACACCATTTCTGACTCGCTGCAGACAGATTATGCAAATATTCTTTTGTTTTAACATCCTCAAAATGCACATAACTGCCACCATAATAGACTTTTACAGGATATTAATAGGATTTGAAATGTAGAAAAACACATCATGGTCCGGAGTTCTGATGGTTTCTGCTGTGATGGATGTGTGTGTGTGGACGTCTGTGAATACATCCACCGTCCTCACTTCCTTTATGATGGTTACATTTGTGATTTTATGACAAATAAAACCAGATTTATTACTTTTTTTGTTTCAGTTGAAGTGGTATTTTGCCTTTGTTGAGTTTCTTCCTTTAAACGACTTTCGGTATTGTTTTTCTTTCTATAAGAGAAACACATAGTTTAACTCAACACTGATCTTCATGAGTGCATCAAACCATAATCATCCAGACATTTTAAAAACAAATTCACATTGTCCAGTACTTGAAAGTTTGGATGCAAAGCTGAAAACACAGTGTGCATCAAAAAACTTTGACACTGAAGATTTGAACATGTTTCCCAGTTTGGAGGTTTGAATAAATAAAGGCGACTGATGAAAGTTAATGAGCAACAATTCTGATAATCAGTTGTCTTTTTTTTTTTTTTTTTCAGAATTTAAACAAAAATGCAAAAAGTCTTAGTCTCTTTCAGTTTATGAGTTGGTTGTTGAAATATTTAAGTGAGATGTATTAATAATTAAAATACTCTTGAGTTGCAGCCAAATCCAAGTTCATGGCCCCAGTATGGAAAAACAATATACTAAAACTATTACACAGAAATGAACTCTATTAAGGAGAAACATGCAGAAATTAGGAAAACTAATTATTCGAACACATGTTGAAACTCAATTTCACTTAATTTACATAATAAATATAATATAAGAAATGAACATTACAGACACAATTAAAATAAGAAGGGAACGAGAATCAAAATAAGAAATGACCTCATAATTTAAAAATACAAAATGATCACCTTCATCAAAACACACACACACACACACACACATAGACCATCTTTAATGTCAAGTAATCTTCGAGAGGCTCTGAGAGGTGAGAGGGAGAAGCGTCACAGAAGTTTGCCGCTACACTTAAGTAATTAATACATCACGTTGCTGGAGCTGCAGAGGCGACCTGAGCGGCTCGGGCTGTGAATGAGCCGCCATGATTGATGGTGCTACCAGACAGATTAATAGGGCTGCTGTTTCCAAACTGTAGCCGGAGAATTGGGCCACTGATTTGCATATTGCTCTAAAGGGTAACAGCTAACACCAAATAATGCGTCCAGGTCCCTCGTGGATTTACCGTGTAAAAATAGTGATATTGGTCCGACTTTAAACTACAGGAGGAGCTAATTAAGCTTCTCTCTGGGGATCGCTCTGCTTCGTTTTCTGTGTCTGAGAAGTTTGCACCTGATGAGGATATGTTAAATTTTTCATCTTAAGGAAACACATGTTCATGCTTCCAGACTTATTACAAGGCAAAACTTAATCATTTTTCTAAACATGTAGCAACACTTACATATGACATTCAAACTGTGTGATTACGATGTGTTAATGCACTGCAACAAACTTGACCCTGAGTCGACTCGTTTTTTGCATTGACTTATTGAACTTGTTTTTTTAGCTGCATCATTGTGCAACAACACAGCAAGCTGTAAACTGTACGAATGACTTTACATGGACTCGTGTCTGTTGGTCGCTCTCAGCTCCGGCGACGACTGTCAATGAAGTCGGCTCAACTAGGTCTGAACCAGACGCTGCATCACGTCTTTGGCAGGATGTGGTGTGCTTGGATTTTACTCTCTTATTATATACACATATTGCACTTTTTCTTTCTATGACTGTGTTGAAATCTGATGTTTTCCCATCATGGCTGCTGAACTGCAGGCTGATATAGGAGCTGATGAACCACAGCAGTTGTGAGTCTCAATGTATGAATTTGCATGAATTTGTCTGATTTGAAACATATGAAACAGCAACATTATGAAGTCAAATAAGATAACAATAATGACAGATTTTATTGACAACTCCTTGGAGCTGTATATGTCAGTATAAACCTGCCAAAACTTAATGTCTTCATTTTCAGTTTGCAGCATAAACACTTGCATCAAACTTCTTCACCGATATAAAATTTATGTTGGCAAACAAGTGTGTCTCCCCAGAACATAAAGTTATTCTAAAAAAAAAAGTGTACTCCAGAACTCCATCAAAGATTTGTTATTTACAAGAGAAAAAAAAACAGACAAAAAAGTTCAAACTAAGAAAAAGTTTGATATCGACTGGAAGTCTCCGGAGCCGCCGGGCTTCGTGGTCGACCATGGCTGAACTCCCTTAAAGACCAGTGTGGCAAAGAAATGTAAATGTTCTGCAGCCGTTTGAAGGAATCGCTGGAGAAAATTCAGCTTCAGCCACAGCGGAAGTGAAACCTTGGTTCATCACACACAGAACAATATGTCATGATGCTGTTTTGTTCTTATGTGCATCTTTTAAATGACAGAGATTCAGATGGGTTTTATCTGGTTCTTTGTTTCCAGGTTTTATTTTGAAAAACAAAAAATGGAGGATAGATTGTGTGAGCAGTGAGAGCGACAATCAAAGCTGTGTGATCTTTTGAAGGTGTAGATAACATGGATGCATGATAATAGAAATAATTTATGAATTTACATTTGCTGATGTTTGTATAAAGATGAACTAAATATGAACGTTGCACAGAAGAAAAAGAGACATTTCCTCGTGTGTCACAGAGTTTCCATTCTTCTCTGTGTGAGCTGTGACAGATTTAGCATATTAAGATCTGCTTGTTACAAGGTGTTCAGACTGTACGAGGTGCTTCCCTTTCCTTGGATTTTTTACCCCCCCCCCCCTTCCCCTCTGACTGTGCAGACTGTCTCTTTGATGGATTGTCTCTATTCTCTCCTTTTAGTTCCTCCGTCTACTCCACACTGCATACTTCAGAAAATAATTGAAAATGCCTATTCGGGCTCGTGCACACACGCTGCTTTTTCAACTTTCTTTTTCAGGTTTTTCTTTCTCGTTTCCACTCACCTGCGTCTCAGTTTTCAGATGGCTTTGTGCCTTTCTGTACAGTGCTTTCATAACAGACGTCACACAACTCTTTCTAATAACTGTCATGACTGAGAAAAAACATTATGTCTGCATTATGTCTTGTCTCATGTTGTCTCGTCATTTCCTGTTTTATTTTGGTAACCGTCTTCCCTCTCGTTCCAGGTAACTTCCCCTTCCTCTTGTGTTTCCCGCCAGTGTGATTGTCTGCCCCGCCCTGATTGTCTCCACCTGTTCCCCATTACCTCATGTTCCGTGTTTGTGTTGCTACTTTTCCTCGGTCATGTCTTGTTTTTCCTCAGCCCTGTCTGAGTGATTTTCTGTTCATTACTTTTCCTGGCTATTTTGCTACAGTGATTTTCAGTTGTACTTTTTGATTTTGAGTTTACCTTTTTGTCATTAAAGATCTTTTATTTTGAAAATTTTGCCTCGTGGTCCTGCATGTGGGTTCAGATTAAACTCAGGTCTTGTCAATAACAGCGTGACGTGACAGCTGAAAAATATTGACCTATGACCTCGATCAGCAATAAGTGTAGCATCCACATGAAGCTCCACTGGTTTGACCCATCCCTCCTCTTCCACAGGTCAATGACGCACACACATCCAATCACATGATGTAAAAACAGTTATCAGACCAGGCCACATTCTTCCATCGCTCACTCGTCTCATCATCTCAATCTGGTCATTCAGGTTCTTAAATTTTGCCGCTTCCTGGACGTGGACTTCAAGAACCGACTTCCTGCTTCATACACCCCACCTGCCTGACAGCTGCCATCGTTACGACATGATCAATGTTATTCACGTCACCTGTCAGCCGTGTGAACGTGGCGGCTGATCCGTGCAGTTTGTTTCCTCTGTCGTCGTCTTTTCGCTTCATTAATCATTCCCGACATTTTCCTCAGAATTCCCTTATATTCTCTCCCCTCGTCTTTCATATGTCGCCTGTCAAGTCCATCACTCTTTATCTTTTTCTGCCGCGCGATCTCATTATGGGTTTGGTATGGCTTTTTGTGTTGATGGAAAAAAGCCTGAATGATCTCCGGAAGCTGATGGTGATGGCCGGTTCCCTCTTTGTCTCTGTCTCATACAACAGGTTTGCAAACACGCGGCTATGAAATGTAAGTGTGTTGGTGTGAGCTGACAACACACTGCATATGTTAGAGATAGAGACAACATGCAGGAGTGTCACAAGGCAAATTGCATTTTCACTGTCTTTCTCAGTGTGATTTTACATATGGAAGGAAAATGTATTCAGCATTAAGGTAAATTTGTGGAAATGTGCCTAAGCTAGTGCTGCTCATAATAGTGAAGAGAAACATCAAGCATTTAGTTTCCTTTGGAGAGTTTTTTGGAAATTCAGGCAAAGTTTGTGCTGAATTTAGATGGAAACTCAAAAGAGGTGGAGGCAGAAATAAGATAAAAGTCACTTCAAGTGTTATCTGTTTCTCTTGTATTTGTTTGGGTTTGTCTCATTGTGTTTTTAATTTACCTGAGAATCCAGCTCACTCCTGGATCTCTGACGACACCCTCAGAGATTTTTTTGAAATTCTTTAATAGTTGAAGTTTTCAGGACAGATATTAAGTGTTTAATATCTTTAGCTTACGATAAAGATCCAGGCAATAATATTATTATTATATTATACATTATATATAATATTACTGTTATTATACATTGATAACACTTTTTCACACAAGCTCATCTTTCTTTATTCTTGCAGATGCCACCAGATGTTGACTCAAACATTTTTGCAATAGTCTTTGTGTTTTTTTTTTTTTATATCTTCACAATTTATGTGATTAAACTATTTATAACATGCAAACATCCTCAGGCACTGATAATCAATCAAAGACTCACTTTACACTTTGTATAAACATTGAATCAGAATGAAGATAACGATCAGTTCAGTCTCTTTAAATTTTTCAATTCATCCATTTATCAGCAGGTATTTTCATGTGTTCTTGTTACTGACAGTCAGACGTATTTGTTTTGAAAGTGTATTCTCTGCTGTTTGGAACCAACTGATCTGAATGTATATTCAGCTGTGAAAGCTTTACAGTCCAGGAATAGACGGACTCATTGCTGGACATGTTTTCTCTGGCTCCGGCGGCTCTTAAGTGATGTGTGATTAATTGCGGCAGAGCAGTGAGATGAAGTTGTGTAAACTGGCAGGGAATCAGGGAAAAGATCATCACATTACGACGACGCTCAGACTTTCCACACGCTGCAATTACCTCTCCAGCAGCGAGAGGTAATTGGCATCTTTTCTGTATTTGGAACATCATTTCAGAGTTGTTATGGAGGGCTGTGTGGAGGCCTGCTGATCGTTTCAATCAGCCCTTTCAAGATGTGGAAAACGGGGCCATCCACTGAAGTGTGATGCTACTGGGCTTGTTTTTGAGGTGGGGGAAATACAAACATGTCACTTCCTGTGTGTCTGCTTTTCACTGAACGTTGGATACTGTTAACCAGGATGGAGGTGACTTAACAAGTGGAGCAGAACAGAGATTGAGAACTCAACTCCACAGACAGAAATAAGAAATAGTCACAATAGTTAGGATTTAATATTTTCATAAATGTAGTATTTGATACAAAATATTGGTAATTACAGATATTGTCAATTTTAACATTTACAACATGATTCATGGTTTTATCCACAGAGTCCGATGATTCATATTTCCTCAATTTCATTTTAAACTTTACTCAAACACACCCTACTACACTTTTTTATTGGAAAATAGAAATGCATTATTTAAACAATTGAAAATGTAATAGCTTTTGAAAAGAACAAATTAACTTTATTTTATTTATTACAAGTGCTGAATGTCACGACTTCAGTTCTTAACTGGACCTGAGAGCGAGACACGGACGAGGGTGGAACAGTAGAATGGATTCGACACAAAAAGCTCCAGGACTTAAACAACAAAACCAAGAAGTCCAGGTGTTGAGGAGCTGCCTCAGTGGCTGAAGGCTGGTAGGTGGGTGCTGAGGCTGGATGATGGAGACATGAAGGTGAAAGAGAGGACTGGAGACACTGGAGAACAAGGGAACAAGAAACGCTGGAAAACAGGAAGAAAGCTCAAGAAACCAGTGTGGACATACAAAAGGAGTGAGGGATGATCTGGCAGCTCGCAGGTGGAACCAGAGCTTTTAAAGCTGCCAGTCGTTAGGTGGAATGAGGGACAGCTGTGAGAAGGGAGGGGGGGGCCTCAGCACCTGAAGACCACACCTCCAGCCACTGAAGCAAAGCCTCAACAAAAACACTACACATTAAACCAAAAACACTGGAGTAACAGACTGAAAATACACTGAAAATAAACTAGTAAAACACAAGAGAAACCAAACCATGACAGCTGAATACATGAATAAAATATAGTTTAATATTTTTGATATTTTTGTTTTATTTGTAAGCAGAGGATGGAAAAATCCAACATACAATCCTGATTCCAAAAAAGTTGGGACACTGTGTCAAACATATACTCACTTGAAAACAGGACAAAGACAATTTATTTAATGTTCGACCTCATCAGCTTCACTGTTTTTGTAAATATTCGAAATTTGATGGCAGCAACATGTTTCAAACCAGTGGGGACAGGAGCAAGAAAAGACTGTGAAAGTTGTAAACTGATCCAAAAACACCTGTTTGGATCCTTCCACAGGTAAAAAGGTTCACTGGTAACAGGTGTTAGGATCATGATACCACTCACAATTCCTTAATAAGCCCGTTTAGCAACATGTCAACAGTAGCACACAATGGAAGGAAAGCTGGTAAAGAAAAGGGGAAAACACACTTACACGGCTAAGAAATAGAGAAGAGAGGCTTTGCTATGCTTTTAAAGTGGAATAAAGAGACAGCTTCAATTTACGTATCTGCTGTTGTTACTCAAATCAATGAGCTGAAAACCTAAAGGCTTCTCACTCACTGTATTGTCGAATTTCCCCGTGAGGAGCAAAGACATCCTCGGAAAAAAAAAAAAAAGGAAAAGAAAAAAGGGCTCGTCATCTGTCTTCATTCATCTCGCTCTGACTCATGTTAGTGCTCAATTATCTCTCCACAGTTTGTCTTCATTCCACTGGAGGAGATTTAAAGGATGGGAGGAGAGAGAGAGAGAGGGAGAGAGAGAGAGAGAGAGAGGGAGGGAGGGAGAGAGAGGAGGGGTGATGCTGACTGAGGGATGTTAAATAGGAAACAAACAGGGGAGGAGAGAAGTGGTTCTAGATTCAATGAGGGAGTGAAGTGGGGGGGGGGGGGATCCTGCAAGGCACTGAAGTCTAGAAACAAGTCGTTTTACTGCAGTACTTTCAGAGAACAAGTATTTTCAAATCTTCCAGTTGGAATGACAACACACGTTTGGTGATTAGAAATGTTTTCTGACAAAAGCATCACAAATCACTTTTATGATGTGGTTAAGCACAAAGATGACTTGATTAGATTTAGAGAGAAATTGTGGTTCGGGTTAACGCCACTACTCCGTCAAGGTCAGCGAACCCTCGTCATCGTGGTTACAATAATAAACTCATGGTTTGGTTTTGGGTACAGTCATGGTCATGCATAAACAACATAGTCACTAGGTTAAAGTCCAGTCTGTTGTTTACTCATCCATCCTCCACGATCTCCTTCATACAATGACTTTGTCGCTCAATAACATCACCTGACTTCCTCCTTGTCTCTCGTCATAATTATTACGACCACTACACTTTGTCAGTGAAATATTAACATGTCGTTTTGTGGCTCTTGCTGATACGACTGTACGATTATTCTGGCTGATTGCAACTTAAATCTTATTTTTGTTGACCCGTGTTTTCTGTCATTAATGATACGATCGGTCTCCAGAAGTTTGCTAAAAAGCCACAAGCAGATTATATTTATTGACTGTATGAGAGCATTACAGTTTCCTGAGTTTCCTGGAAACACTTTTTGACAGCTTCACCTGTATGTGTCAATTAGTGGAGCGAGATGAAAACTGGCTGGATGGCGAGTTTTCAGACAACTTCAGATTCAGAAAGAGCCGAAGCAAAAACTAATGCTATGAGTGTTTAATACTCCGGACATGTGAAATGAGCAAACGTCTTCTTCGGTTCTGGTTTTTATTTCCAGATGCAGAAACTAGAATTGCAGATGTGCACTCCCATTCAATTAACAGATAAGTGGTTTGCACACAGCGGCAGACCTTCACCGTCTGTACCGGGGGGGGTTCCGGTGTGGAACCGTACTCGAGTTACCGTCGACAGCAAATAACAGCAGGAACGTGAAGATGACATTTCCCTGTGGCTTGTCTGCCCTCGACGGACACTGTTTCACTCTGATCAGCAGATCGAGACCTGATCGCTTTACATAGGGCTGTATTGTAACTACTGTAACTACACACACACACACACACACACACACACACACGTATAGCCGGGCTCAGGTCAGAAGCAGATATGCTGGAGTCTGCTGCCCATCATAGCTGCATTGATTTCCTTTCTCCTGCGTCAGGCTGTCTTGTCAACAGACTCCTCCGAGCGTGGAAGATGAATTATTCACGGGACAGCTCTGCCAGGATCTGTAAATAAATACTTAACTAATATTGGCCCCCACAACCCACAGGTCTCAGTTTACTGTGAAGGGGGGCTTCGAGGGGAAAATGAAGAGAACAGAATGAAATCTGGCCTGAATGCAAGTTGTCATTCATCCATGTTGGAATCTGTTCACCACCACTGCTATGATGTTCCCTCATCATGAACCGTACACACACACACACACACACACACAGCTGGAGTCTGTCTGTTGCTCAAATCAGCACTGACTGTTCCCTCATGATCTTCCTCACTGAAGGAGCCTGGTTTGTAGTCGAGTGTCTCCATCATACCTGAACCCTCAAACACACAGATGAGCTTGCACAAACAAAAACTGAACCACATCAGACTTTATGATTTTCTTTGTGGTCTCATCAAGCGGCAACCTCCGGCGC
Organism: Centropyge bicolor; assembly: GCA_037975185.1. Lineage (NCBI taxonomy): Eukaryota > Metazoa > Chordata > Actinopteri > Pomacanthidae > Centropyge > Centropyge bicolor. The sequence goes on along the minus strand of JBBMOC010000259.1, from coordinate 8,972 downwards.
TGAAAAATGAAGCCAATGCGGAAGTGCAAAAAAGCTGCAGTTCCTCGAATAACCGCTAGAGCAGGCTGCAGAAGGGAGTCAATTACATTTGACCCCCATGTTAAAATGTCCGATTTTACGACAGAAAAAAACATATTTACAGCCTGGTTCAAAACATGGCTCTAGTCTCATCCATGAGAACTCTGGGGGGGCGAATTTTTTTATAAGGCGTTCGTTTAAAATATACAGCATACATCATTATGCACAGTTCATAGCTGTCAATCTAAGTGGCGCCACTTTGATTGACAACTAGCCACTGACGGTCTAAAGGGCGTCACCCCGGCTAATTCTAGTCACTGAGTTCGGGAAAGAGATGGTCGTGGGGTTAGCCGGCTAGCAACGATATTTAGCATTTAACCTAGCTGGTTAGCCGTAGCTAGTTTGATTATTTCGAATAAAGCGGCTTTTTTCAGCCAATAGCGTTCATTCGACCCGCCTCAGCTCCGCCCTCGCTCCACCTCTTTGTCCATATTTGGAATAATCGGAGGTAGGCTACCAAGATGGCTACGCACTACGATTTGCTTCATTTTTGCTCTTCAGAAACCTATGGGTGACGTCACGGACACTACGTCCATACTTTATACAGTCTGTGGGTCTCATGCAACAAGTAGCATAACTACTCTGCACTGTAACATGTGGAGTGTCATCTATAAGCACAACAAGAAGTTTGCAAGTTCTATTTCTCATTACCCAGCTTGCAGCCGCACACAGACATCAAACTTTGCAGCTTGAAACTTCATGTCATCAGCTCTTCCTGAGTTTCTATAGGCTTCATGAACCGCTGGTGTGAGGAATCAGACTGAGCCTAATAATAAGCTGTCTTCTTTGGGAAACTCTCAAACTTCCGTCTCGGTTGTTCGACTGTACCCGAGCCCACTCTGTCCTTACGTTTGACCTGAGCTAAAGAATTTTCCATCATCAATCAATCAACCCCACATTGACGATACTTGGCGGACGGTTGCGTAAGATGGAGCTGGTTCCTCCGGAGCTGGGTGTCTGTGTGGAGGTAGGTTTGCTCCTGGGTGGAAGAAAGAAGCTGTCAGCTCCTTCATCAGCCGCTGCCTCCTCTGAACTCCCACTCGTCTCCAGTCGCACAGATGCCACGCTTGTTTCTGGCTCTTCAGCTGCTTCAGACACGGACCGGAGACAAAGATGGGGGAAAGATTATGTGTGAATATGGAAATAAAACTGGAGTGTAGCTGTATCATCAGTGCGAGGTCTGATCGTTGGACGCCACAATCTTATTTACACCAGAAGAGTTATTGGACAAGTTTGTGGAAAAGTTGAAGCACTAGGGTTTTGCAAATGTCTTCCTGGTTTAATTGACTCTTAATTTCACTTTAATCTTTCTGACTGTCTGTCATGTTCCGATCTTTCATTTGATACCAGATAAACTTAAACCAATATTGATTCATCTACTTCAAAATTAAGCTTTAAAAAAAGTCTGTTTCATTGGCTTGATTATGAATTTTATCAACTGATTTTTTTTAAAAAATAAATGTGAAAATTCTGACTTAAAATGACTTAACTTCATTGTTGAGTTTTGTTCCTTAAAACCTGAGTGAGGCTGAAAATCTCTCACACACATTCAGAGGAGCTTTTAAATCTGGACCGTCCTCCTCAGTCCGTCATGATGTGCAGCATTCAGTCTTGAAACGTGGACTTTGAAGGGAAGCATCAGATGCGTTTACAGTTTATTTTTATCCGCTGTTCCTCGCAGAGTCCTCCGAGGATCAGTGGCCATATGGAGCAAAGTGTGAAAACGAGCTAAAACAGAAATCACAAATGCGCTCGTTCCTCCCGTTTGTAATCTAACAAATGGTTCGACGCGGCTCCCACGGTTAGTTAAACCCAGCTAGAGACATTTTTTTTATGATGCTAAATCAAGCAAAAACAATAAACAGCCAGAAAACAACGTCGTCTGACTGTGTGGAGTCGCTCTAATTACACTAATGGACACTGAAATGTATCTCGCTCTATTTATAGGTGGCTCTGCTGTGAAATCCTCTCAGGCTGGTCGTGTGATTTAAACTACGATTTCTTGCTGTTTTTTCTTAATCTTTTCTCCACATGATAATTATAAAAAAAACACTTGGGATCAGATCTGGATGGAATAAGATAAATGTGATACCTTGTAATTAATTAACTCAATATCTGATTGTAAAACAGTGACTGTTTGCACCAGTTCATCAACACACCTGAAAAAGGTCAAAGTAAAGAGTCAGAGGCCTTTATCCAAACCCATTTCCTCCATTATTCCAACCTATCAATCTCTTTGCTCTTGCATTATGTCACAAAAAAATCATTCTGGTTTCGTATAATGTCCAAATCCTTCGTGCTTGTTTACGAGGTTTTCGACTCTTGGGTCACTAAAACGAATCTGCTTTATACATTTTAAATACCTTAACAAGATTTCCTGATTGCAGGTAAAAGCTTTAAAGACATCAGCAGAAATGCAACATACAACAGAGAGCACGACTTCCTCCTGAGCGTCCGTTAACCGAATGGGATAAATGGCTGTAAGATCGTTTTAATTGAACAAGGGCCCGGTCATGGTATGATTGCTACGCTTCATAGGTTTAATCCCACCGTGTGAAGCAGCAGGTCTTAACCCCGATTTGTGACTGTCTGTAATGTTACGAGCTTCGGATTATAAAAAAAAAAAAAAAAAAAAAATGCCATGTGGCGTTTGCAGCACGTAATGAGGTTTGTAATAAGCTCAGCCTGCATGACGCCGGGATCGCAGCTCGCTCTCTGTTAGCGAGCGCCGGGCCTCCGTCAGACTTTGATCTGAGCAGACGGGCTCTTTCTCTCTCGCCGCGTGGATTTACCGGATTGACAGAAGAAAGGGAGTTAGTCTTGTTTCTCTCTTAATGTCTAACTCAGGCACTTTATCATTTAACTGTGACCACTTCAGAAAAAGGAGAACAAAGGGTCTTGGCAAACTCACCATCAGCTCTGTTACAGTTTCCAACTGAATGCATGTGTGTGTCTGCACATGTCTCTGTGTTTTGGTATATTACAGCTGTCAATACTTTCACTGGATTGATCTTTTGTCGGCATGAAATGTAAGAAAATAGTGAAGAAACGTCCGTCAAAACTTCCTTAAACCCAAACTGAATAATCATTTAATTAGTTGCTTTTAAAGACATTTGATTTGAAGTGATATAAAGCAGCAAAAATCTCACATTTTAGAAGAAATAATTACCATTTTTACTCAGAGTACAACATCTATATCTGCGTCAGCATCATAGACTGTATAAAATATGGACGTAGTGTCTGTGACGTCACCCATAGGTTTCTGAGGAGCAAAAATGAAGCAAATCGTAGTGCGTAGCCATCTTGGTAGCCTACCTCCGGTTACTCCAAATATGGACAAAGAGGTGGAGCTGAGGTGGGTCGAATGAACGCTATTGGCTGAAAAAAGCCGATTTATTCGATCGGTCAGTGATCGTCAGTGGCTAGTTGTCAATCAAAGTGGCGCCACTTAGATTGACAGCTATGAATTGTGCATAATGATGTATGCTGTATATTTTAAACGAACGCCTGATAAAAAAATTTGCCCCCCCCCCCCGAGTTGTCATGGAGTAGAAAAAACGGTTTATGAAACTAGAGCCATGTTTTGAACCAGGCTGTAAATATGTTTTTTTCTGTCGTAAAATCGGACATTTTAACATGGGGCTCAAATGTAATTGACTCCCTTCTGCAGCCTGCTCTAGCGGTTATTCGAGTAACTGCAGCTTTTTTGCATTTCCTCATTGGCTTCATTTTTCAGCGGCGGAGGTTGCCGCTTGGTCAGTATCAGTTTGTGCATCATTTGGAGGTCACACATCTCTCTGCATTAGTCCACACACACCTATCTTCCCTGCAGGGTAGACAGAGCAGGTGTGCTGCACGTCAACACACGAACCCACATTAAAAAGCTCTCGTGCACATGAAGCATCACACGGCCCTCGGCTGGCTCGCCGGGTCGCGCAGAGAGCCGAGGATGAGCCGCCGCACGCCGACCTCCTGCAGCGATTTTATGAAGCTCAGTCAAACCAGAAAGCGGAATCAAAACCGGCTTTCAACTTTTAATGGATTTACTCGGCAGGGGGGTGGCGGGGGGGGGAGAGGCTGCACATGTGGTCGTGTGTGTGAGTTTGTAACTGGAGGAGGATTTCGCTTCTGCTCAGCTGAAGGAGAGTGGACATAACAAAACGCAGCGGTGACTCACATTTGTCACTTCAGAGAACGCTTTCGTCCCAAAAAAGTGAGGCTGTGAGAAACGTCACTTCTACAGATGAAAACGTGCACGTTCGCCACGATGCACTTGTCAAACACGTGTTTTTGTTCAAACACAGCTTGAAGTTGTGTCCTGCAGCGTTTCTCGTGCTTTTATTTGCGTCACTTTCAAACAGGAAGTCGGTGTTTGCTGCCTCTCTTGTTGCTCCCACACTTCAAATCTCTTCAATCACAGGTCGAGTTGAGAGACTTGACCCGTCCCTCGGCTTTTTACCGCCAAACAAAAAAGTGAAGGACGGTCGTCTCTAAGCAGAACATGTGATACAACAACTTTGAACCTGCAGTTTATCTTTGACGAACAGGCAGAACTGGTCATGATGTCTGCGCTCGCTGAGTTTTTCCGAACACAAACAAGAGCACAAACCCATCAGTGAAAGCAAAAACTACAAAATGAAATTGCTTGCAAAAAGATCAGAATATCTACAAGAAAATAATAAAGTCAGAGGTTGTGATTACAGACCTGAGGAAATTCGAAGGGCTATGAAGATATTTTCGAGATGTTCAGCGTTATCCAATATGTTTATCTGTCTGTTTTTAACGGCGGCTTTCTACCTGTCAAACTGTCTGTTTCTCTGCTGAAAAATAAGAGCGAGCAAACAGGCTGAGAGAGAGAGAGAGAGAGAGAGAGAGAGAGAGAGAGAGAGAGAAAGCAATAATTGCTCTGGGGATTGTATCCACACTCGGTCACTACTGGGGAGATTGGTGACATCCACCATATTGATCAGTGCATTTAACACCGACACACACACACACATACACACACACCTGCGCTGAAACAATATGATCCCACAGCCACACTCCTCATTCCAACCCTGGTACTCTCTGTTATTCCTCCCTCCTTTCCTCACCCTCATCTTCCTCACCCTCATCTTCATCTTGTCCATTTCACTTCACTGTAGATTATATTAGAAGCAGCTCTGAGAGTGACATGAGAAACAATCTGTGAAGCATCACCGTCTGTATTAAAGCCATCTGGATAAGTGCGACTGTGTCACAAGTGTCACTTCCCACATTATGGTCTTTGTGACGATGCGTGCACACACACACACACACACACACACATTTCTTTGCCGACACACAACAGCAGGCGCTAACAGACAAGACTGAGTTGAAATCCATCTGCCTCCAAACCAAATAATCATAGTCTTATATTCTTATAGTCTCATATTCTAATGTTTATTCTCAGACATTCATGAGGTAAATTAATGTAGACTGGTCTATAACGTGTTAATAAAGTGATCAATAAGTTGTTTTCAAAATATTTCTTGTGTTTGTGCTTCAGAGTTTAGCAGTGTTATATTACTGTTATATTATTAGGCACAAAAAGAAATAAGAACTCTTATTACAAGCATGAGCAAACAGTCTCAGTGTTTCTGTCAGGGACATACGAGACGAGGATTTTTTAAAATTATGCTTTATAAAGTAAAACCTCGATTTTGTTTCAGAAAACACACGGGATAATTTACGGGTTTGGAGTGAGTTCGAGAGGAGAAGGCTGCAGGGAAAAGAATAAAAAAAAAGCGAGAGATGACTGGAGCGATTGTGCTGTTGTGTTCCCGTCCTAAAGCTTTTATGATTGATGACATATTTGTCCCGTCTTCCCTGTTTGCCCTGTCTGACTTCTTACAGCAGGCTCGTGTGAAGAGTCCACTCCAGGACAGCAGGGAAAAATAAACCCTCAATAACCTGTAGAAACCAGGACTGCCGTTTTTCCCCCGGTATGATAGAAAACATCTCATTAGACCACTTTGAAATCAGACATTTTAATTTAGACATTTCCTTTCTTTAAGCAGAGGATTTTGTGAAGTTAGGATTAGAATAACAGAGAAGAATCATCATCATAATTCTCACCTCTTTAGGTGGACGTCTTCAAATTGCTTGATCTTGACCCCAAAATATTCAGCTTACTAATATATATGGCAAAGAAAAGCATCAAATCTTTATCAGACACTGGCACTGGAGCATGTTTTTATAAAGTCTGAAATCGATTTCCTGTTGTTTGGTGCAGTTCCTCGAATAACCGCTAGAGCAGGCCGCAGAAGGGAGTCAATTACATTTGAGCCCCATGTTAAAATGTCCGATTTTACGACAGAAAAAAAACATATTTACAGCCTGGTTCAAAACATGGCTCTAGTCTCATAAGCTGTTTTTCTACTCCATGACAACTCTGGGGGGGGGCGAATTTTTTTATAAGGCGTTCGTTTAAAATATACAGCATACATCATTATGCACAATTCATAGCTGTCAATCTAAGTGGCGCCACTTTGATTGACAAGTAGCCCCTGACGGTCTAAACGGCGTCACCCCGGCTAATTCTAGTCACTGAGTTTGGGAGATAGAGATCGTCGTGGGGTTAGCCGGCTAGCAACGATATTTAGCATTTAACCTAGCTGGTTAGCCGTAGCTAGTTTGATTATTTCTTTTTTCAACGGCTTTTTTCAGCCAATAGCGTTCATTCGACCCGCCTCAGCTCCGCCCTCGCTCCACCTCTTTGTCCATATTTGGAGTAACCGGAGGTAGGCTACCAAGATGGCTGCGCACTACGATTTGCTTCATTTTTGCTCTTCAGAAACCTATGGGTGACGTCACGGACACTACGTCCATATTTTAGACAGTCTATGTTGGTGCATCAATTAATCCTTTATGCTGTGGTAGGATCATGTGATAGACATGTTAACATTACATAAACAAACATTTTTTTTTTGTGCATATTTTTCTGCTTCTACTTCCAGACTTTTAAGTAGTTTCATAGTGAGTGATGTGTAATTATACTTCAGACCTCATTCATCACTTTTCCACAACTGCAGGAAAAATAAGTCGTGTGTGTTGAGGGTTTTTCAGGGGTTATTATTATCATTATTCCACCTGATCATCGGCAGCTTGTATGAACGGCGAGTCTGTAATGTGAGTAAGTGAGGGGGGAGTCATCGGATGATGCGGCTGAGATCATATTGACTGAACTGTCATTGAGGCGTGTACACAGACATCTCATGCATTTGATATGCAGATGTCAGGCTCGGCGCTGATTGCATGTCCCTCCCTCTGTGGTGTGGAGAACCCTCCTCATGTATTAATGACGTGTCGATAAAGAGCGCTCCCATTACACCCACACCCGTCTTTAACCTTGGTGCTGATCTGTGTTTGTGTGTCTGCCCTCTGTCATAGCTCTTCTATTATTTACCACGCATCTCTGTCTGGGTAGGGTTTGTGCGTGAGGTCGGCAATCGCCTCTAGGTAAACAACCGCGGCCAATGACACGGCTGACCCTCAGACGCACAAACACACACACACCCCTCTAACCTCATCCCTCCTCTGACCACATCTCATTTCCGATCGATATGTTTTAAGCGAAGCCCCAAAACAAACTTTGCCTGCTCGGCTGCTGTGTGTTTGTTTTACTTTATGGGGGAGATTCAGGTGTCATTTTCACGGTTGGTCTGCGATGCCCTTTAAGGTTGTCTTCGGGCGACAGTGAGAGAGATCCATCATCCCTATCTTTGACACCTGCCTGGGCTCCTCTCTCCGAAGCCAAATTAGCTGCTCTGGTGCAGGGCAGAGGCGGGATACCAAGAGGTGTCCCTTTTCTGCAGCCAATGTAAACGGCCCTCGCGTTATTCATTCATTCATCATTGATACAATAAAAAAAATAGGGTACTGCCTTAAATAGGATAACTTAAAAATAATTATTATTGATAATGATTTTATATCTTGTTAAAGTGTGAATTTGCTCACAGTTGCAATGATTTTTGCGTTAAATATTTTAGATTATTTTCTATAAAATATCTTGATTATTTTTGCAAACAACATTTTTCTTGACAGAAGCATCAACTATACTTCCTGCCATAAGTGAAGCGTTCCCGTGCACTCAGGAACAAACAGAGAGACATTAAAAGAGTGATTATTTAAACTGATCACACCAGCGCACACATTTAATAAATGCCACATACATGAAACAGATATGTGCTTTTTGTATTGCAGCTTTATTCAGCAGGATATATCAAGCAGTTTTACATTTTTTTTCAATCAATTGAAGCTGTGCCTAAAATCACTACATCTCATGGGCTTCAGCAAACCTGAGACTGCTGTGTTGCTAACTCATTCAATGTTTCCTTGCTTTGCAAAGCGAAATGATGAAGCTCATCTTATAGCTCTTCAGGAAGAACAGATTCAGCCCTGATTGTTTTGATTGTAGTCGTATGTCTCAGGCATGGGTCTGTCCCATCTGTTTCTACACCAAGTTACAGAAGCACATAAAATTAGAGATGAAAGAGTTAGTCAGATAATCAACAGAGGTCAATCAACAGAACTTTAATCCACAAATGTGTTCAATGTCATTCAATAACTTTTGCAGTTTTTTAAAGCGAGAATGACAGAAGTTCACTGATTCCGGTTTCTGAACTTGCTGCTTTACTCGATTATATCATCATGAATTTAACATCACTGGGTTTTGGACAACATAAGGTACTTGAACACATCAGCTTTCTATCTATTATATATCTATTATATTTGGGAAATAGTGATGGTTGCAATGTTGTACACAGTCTTTTAATTTGTATCTGTCTCATTGATGTCAATAGTAAAAACTGATTGAAGGTACTTACTTTGAATTGCGGGCTAAAGAGACAAAAAGAAGACATAAAATACAAGGT
>JBBMOC010000258.1:184523-197216 GCA_037975185.1 Centropyge bicolor | reverse complement strand
AGTGTTGACAAAATGTACAAAATAACACGTCACCTGACACATAGACGGGTAGTGCTCAGCTCTGTATTTAGGCGTTAGCGTTGTATTACGTAGCTTTTTAGCAGACGGGGGGAACGCCATGTTTTCATATGGTTTGAAAAGGGGGGGGGGGCAGGGGTTGTGTCACATTGATTAGCAACCCCCGGGAACGATTGCCCAGGTTGATGTTCCTCTTTCTCATGAAAACAACATTTCCGCGATATTCCGCATTAAAAATAAATTCCGTTTTTATTGTCCAATTCCGCGATTCTGTCCGCGATTCCGCGATCGCGGAAATTGTAGGGCCCTAGATATTCATATTTGGGAGATTAGAAAATCTGATGGTGATATATCAGCTGAAAGTGTTTCTTTTAAACTTAAAACACTCATAAAACTCTCCTGATGCGGATCTGTCTTACCTCTGTGACATACACACCAACATATCTACGACGAGTCAATATCAGGTTATTGATCGCTCTGATTTCACTTCATGCTTTGTCCATGTAAAATCGACATAACGTCTACATAACATCTAAATAACATCTAAATAAAGTCTGCATGATGTCGAGATACATTCAGAGTAGAATGCAACAAGTGTCCACTAGTCAAGCTTTACTTCAAATACAATTATAGCTCTTTCTACTACAAGCGAACCTTTAACAACAGTTTCCTGGCTGAAACAAGGTGTTGTGTTAATTGGATTTCCATCACTGTGAATGACCGCCCCGAAGAAAAGCCCTGAGCAGGCGCTAATCTGGATTAGCATGGTTTAAGCGTGGCGGGGCCTCGTTGGCGTGAAAACCTCCGAGGCCTCGGTGTCGGCTCAGGTAATTACTTCGGAAAGTGAGGAGGTTTAGATTGTGTGGCGTCGCTTCATGACTGAATGATGGTGATGCGTGAGGAAGTGAATGTTTGGCCTCAGTTCTCAGTGACTTACTTTGAGAAGGAGAATATTTCTGGGGCTGAAGAATGATGATGATTTCTTCAGCACCTGTCAAGTGAAACGTTTTTAATTTCACTCGGCTCTGTAACTGTCTGTTTCATTTATACCTCGGGAGTCTGGACTCTTGTCCCAGAGCACTTTCCCAGAGTCGGCTGGAAATTTTATCGAATGTGTTGTTGCAGGAGTGCAGTTTAATGCCAGCCGTACCGCTCTGAACCCGGTGACATCCTCGTTCCTGCGCAAAGACATTTTAACCACTTTCTGTCTCTGTCTGCTGCTGTTAGAATCAAACTTCCTTTGAACACACAAAACAGAGGATACGAATAAGAACACACAGACAAATAGCCACAAAAAGCCTCATGCTTGCACTGAAAGCTTATTTCAACTATTCCGAGTGAAGCAGTCAAAGACAATGAAACATTATCTTTCAAGCGCTTCCTGGCTCGTATTAATCTTGGCGGCAGCTAACTTTAAAATGGTTTTATGAATATGTAGAGGTCTATAACTCCTCACCCAATGCAATTTTAATCTTTCATTTATCTGTTAGGGCTATAAAGCTTTTTTCACGGGGGCACATAATCTTTGAAAGTACAGATTTATAATCAAAGCCTGTCTCCTGAAAAAAAATGACATTTACAGACTATTAAATGGCTTTTGCCAAAAGCATTTAGGAGGAAACCTAATTTGCTGCCTGGGTTCTGTTCACTGGCTTTTTCCAGTCCAGGAAATGTTTTTACATTTAACCGCTCACTACAGACTTTTTGATACCTTCCTTTTTGGGTTATGCACCAGTTTTCACCCTTGTCTTTCATCGGCTTAAAAAACACAGTAGATTGAGTTATGATTGAAAAGGTGTTATTATAGGTGATATATTGTGATGATCTTTGTGTCTCTTACATGTCATATAACAGATCAGTCATTCTCTGTTTTGTGTACTAGCATGAGCCTTCATCACCATGCTGAATTTTGATGTGAACCTATTGGATGTGTACATTTATTGTCGTATATCTTATCCTTATCTTGGAAGTGTTAGTCCGTAAATCCACTTTGGTGATAAAAAATAAATCCACAGGAGACAAAAGTTTGGAGCAATGAAGACTTTATGCCGGCATAAAGGAGCGCTTGTTCAAAAATGAATACAGGTCACATCCGAAGAGCACTGAGGCAAAACAGCCTGTGCAACAGGTTTTATACCCCTACATTTCCACGCCTTTGAACAGACCCCTAGATAGTTCATAGGATAAGACACTTTACATTACCATATCACCTTCCAATTCATTGGTTAGTTACCTTACACCATTAATCAGCATTTTTTAATATTCATTTTCTTTGTTCTTGCTGGAGTTCTGGTACTTTTCCATTGGGGTTTTCCCTTTTTCTCTTGTCTTACTGCTATGCACTTTTATTTTCTTACCATTACTTGTTACATTTTCCAAGATAATAAAAGGATTATTTCAATTTTGAGTAAATATGCCCGTGCTCACACTAACTACACTATGAGTGATTTCAAACACACACAAGATTATATTTGTCACACAAAATTCATTCCAGTATATGTTCCCTCTTGTCCACATTTCAGTCACCTTAGTAATCCCTTGATTCTGAAAAACATTAGTCATAGAACATAGCACAACCTACAAGTCTAGTTTACCTTCTAATACTTTTAAATTCAAAGATATATGTTCCAACACACCTTTATTGCATATTGTAGCCATAAGCACAGTTAAATCATAACATATTGATTAGAGTAAATGTAGCTTTAATCATAAAATTGGTCGCTTTTCAGAAAAATTACACTACATTATATAACTCTATCTCTTGCCCATTGTTTTCTTCCATCCTCGTCTTACACAGACTTTCACACACAGTATGACTCTAGGCTGCTGTAGTGACCCAGTCTCCTCATGAGGAAATTCAGATTTCACAGGTCTGTGCTCACTGTTTTCCTAAAGGCCACACGGAACCAGGAACATAAAGCCCTGAGCCCAGCCACTTGTTGTCGGTACAATAGGAGCCAGGTGCTCGGCCTCTGTTTGCTCTTCTGCTCTTTCAAGAGTCGCGTATGGCTTGTTGACTCAGTGATGTCAGTCTTTCAGGTTCCAGTGTTGGAGATCAATGTTTGTCCGGACTCATGTGCTGTGTGAGAGAGTTTCAGTCTGGTGCATTTCTGAAGCCTGTTTTCTTTGATTGGATGGAAACGATTTATCTTGCATTAAGATTGCAAACACCCTTTTTTGAAGTGGCTTTTTGTTTTCGGCTTCAGTGACTTTGTTGTATTTCTATGGAAGTTTTGAGGGAAAGCAGTTTTGGATGATTTCGTCCGTCAGCGCAGGCTCTTTCCTACCTCGGCTTTATCGATACTTCTGATGGAGATTTACGACGTTATCTCGGCCACACGGAGGATCCAGGCGGTTTAAGTGCTCAGCGTCAGTTTTTCACACGCTCGATGTCTCATCTTGCAACGAAACTCCTCTTTTGTTAATGCCATCACAAAAAGCGCCGGCTGCTCGTCCTTCCTATCGGCGCTCTGCAGCACTCGCTCGCTCTCTGTCAGGCTTTGCTGTTCAGCTCTTTTTCCCCTGTCTGTCTCTCTCTCTGTCTGTGATTGATGCCTGACAGCGAAGCCAGACGCAGGCCGCACAGACTTGACTGCTTTGCTGGCTGCTATTGATCCTTTTTCACTTAGGCCATAATGAAGTATTGGTCAGCCTCAGTGAGTGTCAGCAGTGCTTAGCGAGGCAGCGGGTGAGAAGAGCCCCAAGACACTAGACTTAATTACAACTGGTCCTGGTGTGTTCGGCTTCTCTCTGAGCGTCGTGGTGGTGGATGGACGACAGGAAGCTGCAACTCATAATGAAATTAAATTCGTATGTTCAGTGTTGGAAGAAAAACTCAGATCCTTTAATTAGGTCGAAGTATTAATTCAACAATGTAAAAAATACTCCAGTATAGTTAAAAGAAATGTGAAGCAAAAGTACAGAAGTATTTTGATCAAATGTGAAAGTGCTGGTTCTGCAAAAACTTCACATTATAAAGCTCTACATTATTAGCCTTTGTCAAATTATTAAAGAATCAAAAACCAAAGTTGTGTTTTCATTTTGTGAACTTGCTTTTATTGTGAAAAACGGGATCATTCGACCTCTTCTCTTAGACAGTAAATCACTTGCTACTAACTCACAGAGATGTTGAGAACCACTGGTTTAATATGTGTGTATTTTATGTTATACCTATCATATGTTTTTTAATGTAAACTATGAAACCTGTGATAAAAATACCCAAAGAAAGTACAAGTACCTCAAAGTAGAGTCTTTCACTAAATATACTAATGATGCAGCAGCAGGTCAAAGGGCTGATGTGAACTAAGAAAATAAAGCTGAACTTCTCAAAGCAGTTGGCTGCACCAGTGATGATTTTGGAGGCTCGTGCACACGAGTGAATTGTGAATCATGATGGATGAAATGGAAATGTCGGCAGGATTAGCAGTCTGTACACAGGGAGCACAGGCCTGATTCAGCGGCAGGCAGGTAGTGCACATGATCCATATCAGAAACATCCCCAAGGCACATACACACGTTGGAAACATATGCTTGTGGGGAAAAAAAAGCCTTGCATTATTTATTGTGTGCTGTCAACAACACGTGCATCCTGGCCTGATGCACAGGAAACCGTATGTTAACCCGCCCCCGATTGAGTGTGTTGGTGCTGTGTGCAGCCTCCTGGCACTTTATCTGATGGAAGCGCTAAAGGTTTGAGGGGAAGTGTCTGTGTTTGTTCTGATGTTTAATCCCGCTCTTGATGTGCTTGGTCGTTGTGGTGTCGCCTCTTGAGGTTGACACCGGTCCCCGACTTTAGGGAAAAGCCACGCCACCGCAGTTTTGTTTTTCTGGAGCACAGTTGATCTGATCTTCCAGTCTGATAATGAGCTGAATGTTAGTGCTGTGTTGTGCCGTCTTTTGTGTGGACTTCACTGCTGACAATGAGATGACAATAATGTCAAAAATGTGTGTGTGTGTGTGATGGTTTTTGGTTGGAATTGAACGACCTCTGAACCATCATGCGACTCTGAGATGAACCACACAACTGAGATCAGTGTCAAGAGTCTGCTCATGTATTTACAAACAGTGTGGAAGTGAACAGGAGAAAATGGCCGACTGACAGTTTGGGTAAATGCATTCAAAGACACATAAATGTTCTTTGGATGTTTTATTCCTGTTCTTCAAACCTTCACACACTCAGGATGTTTGTGACACTCATGTCTGCGCTCTTCTTCTTCCCTCCTCATCCTCACCTGTCAGTCTCAACAGGAGCCTGTTAGACAACCTTCACCTGGGTGGACACACACACACACACACACACACACACACACACACACACACACACACACACACACACACACGCAGTGGATGCAGGAAGGGATTGCAGATTGTGACACTGTCGGACCTGTTGTTTATGCCTTTGTGTGCCAAGAGGTGTGTGTGTGTGTGTGTGTGTGTGTGTGTGTGTGTGTGTGTGTGTCGGAGGGGAATTAATTGCCAACCGTTGCTAATAATGGATTAATCGTTTCATTATTCAGCAAAGATGTCAAACATCTCCAGGTTCCAGCCTCTTAAATGTGAGGATTTACTGCTTTTATTTTCCATTTGTGACAGTAAATGAAGGGTTTGGACAAAATCATTTGAAGACGTCACTTTGGGCTGTGATGTTTTGACTTGATAGACTTAATGATTAATTGTGAAAAGGTTATTAATTGATAATGAAATCATCATTACCCGCAGGCTGAAATTTGAAATCTGTCATTCTTTTTGTTTAATGCAACTAAAGATCATTTTCTTTATCAATGAGTCTCTGATTATTTTCTTGATTAATCAATGAATAGAGAAATCTCTCAGAACCCTAGACGACATTTTTACATCATTTTAAATCAGTTTTGGCTGATTTACAATCCAAAACCCAAAGATATTTAATTTAATAAATGAAACAGAAAGATGAGAAGATCGTCTCATTAGAGAAGCTGCAAGAAGACTGACATGATGAAACGATAATTAAAGTAATTAACTGTGAGAAGATGCTGAAGTTTATATTTGTATGTGGTCAAGTCAGTGCTGAGGAGCTCACAGGTTAGCAGGTCACAGAGGGAACAACTCTCTGAGCTGAACTTTACCTCCAGTCTCTGCCAGTTTCATCAAACTGAAGGAATTTTAATGCAAACTGAAAGAGAGAAACACATGAGTATTTCCTCACTGACAAATGGAAAGTAACTGTTGGCCTGTGACAGAAAAAGTCTGGATGACTGGTGGAATATTTTTCTTGGTATTTAGCCTTTGTTTGACAGTCGGGAAACGTGGAGAAGAGTCAAGTGGCAAAGGTTGAATCAGTGACTTTGTGATTATGAGGCATGTGAGGCCACAAATCCACAAGGACACCACGAGGACTTTTGTCAGTTCAGATCCAAACAGCAGCACGTGAACTTGAGTGAGACTGCAAAAGCTAAACTCAGGATGTCAGACATTAAATCGAGGCGTTTGTGGTCTGAGAAGCTGAAGGGATGGAGCGTCTTCTCGTGGGTCTCCTGACTAGGGATGAGCGAGTACACCACTATCTGTATCTGTATCTGTTTAACCATCTATATTTTCTGTATCTGTATCTGTACTCGGAGTGGGCGGGGCCTAACCCGGAAGTGGAAGCGGACATGGGTGGGGCTTAAATCTATACATTATTTTAAGTCTGAAATTGATATGGATTGATCAGCAGTTGCTAATCTACTGTATTCAAAGCCTATATACAGTATATCTCAATAATATTTATAATATTATTTTCATGAACTGCAGAGAGAAAGTGTCAGATACTGCATGCAGCCACATACAATAAAAATATTAATATTGACGCATTTTACTCGTATCATAATCGTATTCGTCAAAAATGCTTTATCCGTAACGGATACTTGTCTGAAACGAGGATCCGGCTCATCCCTACTCCTGACTGGTGTTGTGTCAGGATCCAACCTGTCGCTCTCTGGGCTCCATTCCACCTTAAATCCAGCGAAACGTTGACTCTGTTGGTTTGCCTGAAGGAGGTTTAGCTCCGAGTGCACTGCCCATAAATGGACACGGCACGGAGGGAAAGGAGAGGATTGAAAGGGGGAACAGATAAGAAGGAAAAAAAAAAAAGGAAAGAGGCGTTTAAAGAGTGCAACAGGAGGGAGAACAAGAACGAAGAGGGAGGGAGTGCGAGCGAACGGAGAGAGAGTTTAAAGAAGACAAAAATAGGAGAGGAAGGAATGCCAAAGGAAACGAAGGAGAAGAAGAGAGCGAGTGAGGGGGGAACGGGATCCGTTAGCCAACCCAAACACAGGAAACGCCAAGTCCAAAAAAAAGAGAGAGAAACATCTTTTAGCAGAAGCAGAGATCCTCTGAAAACACAGGCAGCCTGCAAACACTATCCTTAACTGACCTGACGTGAGTTTGATCGCCCCTGGTTCAGAGGAGTGACCCCAGCAGTCGTGTGGTTTGTGCTGTTGAGGTGTCTTGACGTCATTCTTTTCAGCCAGAGGTCTGTCTCAGGTTGGAGGTGGAGCTGTTTGCTCAGACTGCCTTGAACTCCTGATGATCATTTCTCATAACGTCGGGTTGTCAGCGATGCCGCCATGACTGTTTGTCTATATCACGATGGAGCCTCGACCTCCAGTCTTAGCCTGCAAAAAGGACTGTTTTTACGTGCATTGTTGACCACATTCATACCACTGGTTCAGATAGTTCATGTGCTGCATCTTCTGTGTCTGTCTTTTTGTGCAATGGGACACACATTTCTGCTTGGAGACATTTCCTGCACTAGGTGTGTGTATGCATGTGTGTGTGTGTGTGTGTGTGTGTGTGTGTGTGTGTGTGTGTGTGTGTGTGTGGCCAGCAGGGCCCTGTCATCCTGAGCGGAGTGTGAGGTGAAGTGACAGATTTGGATCAGCGGGGAGAGCGGCCGCTGCGACTGTGCCTCGGTTAAATAATGCAGCAGATCTAATTCACACACCTGAGTTAGCGGAGGCAGAGCCACGGTGTTTCTGGGGAGCGTTTTCCTCGTGACACAGTCGGCGTGTGGCACCCAGCAGAGCCAGCAGCCCTTCAGACAGTCTGGAGGTCAGTCAGGGACGACGAGCTGACGGACAGACCTTTGACAACGTGCTGCTTCTTCTGGAGGTAAATGGATGGAGTCATTGCATCGACAGCATGTGAACTTTAAGATGGCAGCATATTCACTGAACGCAGGCGTTTGAAGCAGTAAAGGTTGTGAAAACCTCCTTCAGCTGGTTTTATAATGATAATCTGGGCCATGGATTAATACAAATGTAAATGCTTTATCACCTTCTC
The DNA here is from genome assembly GCA_037975185.1 of Centropyge bicolor. Lineage (NCBI taxonomy): Eukaryota > Metazoa > Chordata > Actinopteri > Pomacanthidae > Centropyge > Centropyge bicolor. The sequence continues at coordinate 188,897 of JBBMOC010000258.1, read as the reverse complement.
GTGAGCCGTCTAGTCTGCTGTTATAAATATTGATACATTCTTAGCGTTCGTTGTCGTGTCATGCTCATTACTGCCCAGTTGGATTATGGGAAATGCAGTCTTTGGAGGAAACTCTAGCAGTAATAATACCAGTAATTTGGTACAACGACTTTAACTTGATAGCACATCCAGATAAAGAAATACTTGGTGTGTGTGTTTCTCTGTATTCAAAGGACCTTTACAGTAATAATGGCTGTCATTTAGACTGGATTGGAAACACACACACACACACACACACACACACACACACACACACACACACACACATACACACATCATGGACGTGCACCACCTCCAGCCTGGCACACTTTCCTCTGCCCTTTCCTCCCTTCACACCTTCACAAACTGACAGTTGCAGATAAGAACTCTTAAAGGTCTTGTGTGTGTGTGTGTGTGTGTGTGTGTGTGTGTGTGTGTGTGTGTGTGTGTGTGTAAAGACTGACTTATCTCAGCTGACACCTGCTCTGATTGAAACGTGTATTTCCTCAGTTGCAGTTGTGGATCTTGAGGTCATGTTCAGAGTCACATAGACATTCACACCTTTATTGAAGCAGAGGTCAGATTTCAGGTTATTCAGGATTATTTCTCATTCGCTGCCACTGAAAATCATGTGGAGGGATGTACTTGGAGACCAGGACACGACTTGGAGAAATAATTGGTTCCTGAAAGAGTTTTTCCAAACTGTACTTCATTTAATTTTCTGCAATAAACAAATAAAAACAAGCATATTTAGCTCCCTAAGTAAATAATAGTGGACGTCAGATTAAAAAAATTAAAGTCAGCTGAATTGATTCTTACGAAAGCTTCAGTTGTGAAAGAGGGCGTGATGTATTAACGTGTTTATGGAGTCGTTAAGCAGCGAGTCAGTAGCTAATAATAGCTAATAGCTCAGCATGTGTCACTCAGCAGCATCAAGTCTGACTATGACCCTGACATGAATGTGAGCAAGGACTGTGAGATACATTACTTCAACAAGGCCAGAATGTTACTGCATGTTTGTATTCAGTCGGTAGGTTCAAGAGAAAAACAAGCGCTCCTACAGTTTGTTGTTTGTGTGCTCTGCAGTTTATCGCGTGTGTGTGAATGTGTGTGTGTGTGTGTGTGGTCTGGATGGGCGTGGACGGTGTCTGTCAGATATTGAGGTCAGACGCAGAAGGGGAGAAAAGGGAACACTCTGGAGATCAAATAAAGGATGAAAGAGACGGCAGCATAAAGGTGGAGAGACAGAAGACAGAGGAGGAGACAACACAGTGGGTCATCCTGTCAGAGAGAGAGAGAGAGACAGAGAGAGAGAGAGGGAGAGAGACAGAGAGAGAGGGAGAGGGAGGGGGTGAGGGGTGAGAGACAGAGAGAGAGGGAGAGGGAGAGACAGAGAGAGAGGGAGAGGGAGGGGGTGAGGGGTGAGAGACAGAGAGAGAGGGAGAGGGAGGTGAGAGAGAGAGAGGGAGATTGGGAGAGAGAGAGGGAGTTGAGAGGTGAGAGGGGGAGAGAGAGAGACGGTGAGAGAGCAAGAAAGAGAGAGAGGGAGGGGGAGAGGGGGAGAGACACAGAGAGAGGGAGAGGGAGGTGAGAGAGAGAGATGAGAGGGGGAGAGGGGTGAGAGACAGAGAGAGAGAGAGAGAGAGAGAGGGAGGTGAGAGAGCGAGAGGGAGAGAGAGGGATGTGAGTGAGAGAGAGAGAGAGAGAGTGGTGAGAGGTCCCCGGTGTGGGGATGAACCCGTTTCCACAGCAGGAGGAGGGGAAGGGTCTGTCGACGGGATCTGCTCCAGCCAGTGTTAGTGCTGTTTCAGACGGCATCAAAGATTGATGGAGATGAAAAGGCTGGCTGGTCGTCTGGGCCGGACGCTCTGATGGAGACGGCGGTGGTGCAGGAAGGAGCTGGAGGGAGCTGAAGCCCACAGGCTGACAGACACACAGCAGGCTGAGGAAGGTATGATGAGAGCAGCATCTTGAACGATCGCTGGCGGCTTAGTTTTACAAGTTCTTCTTCGATGCGTCACGTGTTGTCGAGCGGGGTTCAGATCTTTTAAAAGGACTGTGGAGTGTGTTTTGCCACTAGGGGCGCTGCAGAGCAATGTTGTGATGAGCCGTTTTGTTTGTACCTCGTGTTCTTGTAGCACACAGATCAGTTGGTGACTGAAACACGTCGTGCATTTGCCTTTAGCATGTTTGCTAATAGAAAACTAGTTAGCAAACACGGATGTAAACAGTGCAACAGGAAACTCCGTCTGTTTCCTGTCCTTCCATCAATGATTAAAGGTTTGAGTGAGCAGAGACTGTTTGCTCGAGCTGTAGTTGGGAGAACAGACGCAGCTGTTCCTCGAGGTGGACGACGGCGTTTTACCGCTCTAAGCAGAGCGCTGCATTATCGGCATACCACGAGTTCCTCCGTCCGTCTGTCATCACAGTCCCCTCAGAGGGACCACCTGCTGAGGGACTACAGCTGACCGCGGCTCGTCCACCCATCCTTCACCGGAGCAGGTCATGTTGTTGCTGCTGTTATGATCAACATTAGCTCAACGTGACGACAAGGTTCCAACGCTATGAACGGCAGTTGTGTTTTTCATTGTTCGTTCTCTGTGTTACTCTTTTACATCTCAGGTGAAAATTGTGCCTTTAAACAGCCTGGTCCACATGTGTTTGTTCACCGGGTCTGTTTTTCCTGGTTTGGGAAGGTTCCTCACTTCCAATAAGAGAAACCAGAACACTGATGCTTTCAGAGTGACACTGTAATGCTCTGATGTCCACATACTTTTGGCCATCTTATCTGTCCTCCGGCTTCCTCTCCTCCCTCTCCAACACCCTCTGTTATCTCAGTTGGCTTCAGCAGCAGTAGAGGAGTGACGGCTGCCCGCTGAAGGAGGCGTCCTCCTCCCACGATAACACCTCCACCCTCTGGGCTGCTCCTCCACAGCAAGGCGGGGCCTCGACTCTGGCCAAGAGTCAGCCGCTGTCACCTAGCTTACAGAGCCTTCACCTGACATTTATATGAGAAGTAAACTATGTAAAACAATATAACGGTTTAACCAGACAGTTCCAGAATCATTGGATCACCATGCTAATTGTTAGGCGCTGAATCCTAATACAGTTACCTCAATATTCCTGCCGCTGTTGGCCAAGACATGTCTGTCCTAGCTTGTTTTCCTGTCTTTGAACAGATGACATGATAAATATCCAGTGAGTTAATTCATTTACCAGCCCTCAGGTGGTTTCTCAGCAGGCCTGTGGCTCCTGCAGGAGGACCAGGCTTCAGGTGGTTTCTCAGCAGGCCTGTGGCTCCTGCAGGAGGACCAGGCTTCAGGTGGTTTCTCAGCAGGTCTGTGGCTCCTGCAGGAGGACCAGCCTTCAGGTGGTTTCTCAGCAGGTCTGTGGCTCCTGTAGGAGGACCAGGCTTCAGGCGGTTTCTCAGCAGGTCTGTGGCTCCTGTAGGAGGACCAGCCTTCAGGTGGTTTCTCAGCAGGTCTGTGGCTCCTGCAGGAGGACCAGCCCTCAGGTGGTTTCTCAGCGCGGCTGCTCGCCGGCGACCTTGCCGGAGCCGTGGTAAATTGATTTTCTGCTCCGCTTCATTCCCTCCTGATGGTGGACGGCTTTAGATGGACAGATTTAGCTGCTAACGACAGCTAGCAAGGCTAATCTCCCCCCTCGGCTGCGTCCGGTCGTCACAATGCAGCAGGTGTATCTGTCGCTGCATCGCACTGCTGCAGCTGAAGGAGGATTATTTTCATAAAAACTCGAATGGAGCGTTAGAGATTTATGATTTTCATTCATGACAAACGTGTTTCACACTTCTGTCCTGTGATTAGTTTATCCATCATTTTCCCATACGCTGACTCGCTAAAGGGAGTTATGAGATGGATTTTGCTGGAACGTGATTTAACGGTCCTTTGAAAATATGATGAATCTAATGAAACGTAAGATTTTTATTTACGTGATTTTCCTTCTTATTGTTGCAGTAACAGTCACGTCCTCAATGTTTACCATCAATGAAAATTCACATTCGGCCTTTTAATTACAGCTGGATAATAGATCGTGTCAGATTTAATACAAATAGCTGGCCGGAGGCTGAAGTGTCTTTTCAGTGAGTAATATTTGAATCTGTGTGATGTGCGCTGCAGTGAAAAGTTAATTCAGGACAAAGCCAGAGCATGAATCGTTCCTCCAACCTCAGACGGAGACAGAGCTGCTTCCTCTTACACAATGTGACTGATTTTACAAGGCTCATTATGAGTTTCGGTGCGACGGAGCTGCCGAGGTGTCGTCTCCGCCGTGTGAACTCCTAATCGTGCGACGGTTAAATGAGAAAGTGTAATTAGAGCGGATGAGGGGGAGCGGAGG
>JBBMOC010000258.1:168712-179539 GCA_037975185.1 Centropyge bicolor | reverse complement strand
GAATGGGGCCTCACACCTCTCAAGGTCCAATTTCAGATATGCTGAGAGGGCAGGGAACGCCGGCCGCCAAACGGCCTGCTGTTCACGAAGCGATGATAACAGTGTTCATGAGAGCAGAAACTCGGCGGAGGACGATCCCAGGACAGTTCAATCCGGGGAATCATTTTCCTGAAGGCTTTTGAATTTACTGCACACACATATTCAAATGTCTGGAAATACCACAAAATGTGAAAAACCTAAAAGTCAACAAGACTTGGCATGAGGAGGAACAGACCAGCTGATCTTCTGCAGTAATCTGATTACTTTAAAAGCATAGACGTTTGGTTTGTTTAAATGGAGCCAGAGATTAAAAGAAGTCTAATTAGCACAGCTGAACGTCGTGACTGTGGATTCGTTCCTAACAGAGTTTTCATGTGTGTAAGAAGAGCGTGACGATGACAAAGCGTCACGGTGGCAGAACTGGACGAAGCGGCAGTTTTCTGATGGATGGTCGTTCGGGCCGAGCTCGGCTGGGATCCCCCCACCTCAGCTCCCTCGCCATCCTGGTCCCTGTGTGCCGCGATGAGCATGTAGGAGCGCTCGTCCATGTTTGTGTATATGAATGTGTGTTTTGTAGTATAAACTGTGTTCAGACTCAAAGTGAAGTTTCATCTTGCTTCGTTATCATGTCTTGTCCACAAACCTGCACTGTAAAGACATTAGTTGACTTCAGTAGACGTGGAGTGATCACTGGTGATCAGCTTCTCCGTTCACAATCATTGACCTTGAATATGAAGAAAAAATCAGCCTCTGATGGTCAAACTTTGTCCTTGTGTCTGTCCGGCTGCAGATGTGTCCTTTAATGTCGCCGATATTTAAAGTTTAATATGAAGATTAAAACAATGAAAGTGTGTTTTTTCTTGCACACTTGAAGCACATTTGAAGTGCTCAACAAATGAGTATTTGTGTGTGTGTGTGTGTGTGTGTGTGTGTGTGTGTGTGTGTGCTTTGTTTTATTCGTGGTATTTTTAAATTTAATTGCACAGCAGAACGTTCAAAGATATGACATTTTAAACTTAGAGCAAGATCTCTAATTTTCAATTTAAGACCAAAGACATGAATCTGTCAGAGCAGACAAACAAAGACCAGAGCAACACAAATCTGATCATAGAAGAAAAAAAAACATTTAGATAAATCCACCAACAACAATAGTCTGCAGGTCAGGAGCCTCTTAAAGTGACTGTGTGTGTGTGTGTGTATCTGTGTGTGTGTTTTGTGAAAATATTCTGCCAAATCTAAAATAAGCGGCCTGTTGTTACTGTCTGAACCGCAGGATGTCAAAATAAAGTTTTTATGGTGCTTCGGAGTAAAATGAGAGACTGCTCAGCAACGTCCAGTGGTTTGAAACTGTCTGTCTCCCTGTGGGATTATGGGAATTGTAGGCTATTGTTAAAGTTGTTCGACTGGCTGTGTGTGTGTGTGTGTGTGTGTGTGTGTTTTTCTGTGTTAACATGTCATCGCCTTGATGCAGACTTGTGTGTGTATGTTTGTGTTTGAAGCCGCCTCTGTGTGTGTGTGTGTGTGTGTGTGGTTGTATCTCAGCAGGATGTCTGTGTCCTGACTGGGTCGGCCTCTCAGTTTCCTTCTGCCTTTTCCAACATCCTGTTTTCACACATGTAACACACTCCGACACATAAGCACACACACCTGGTCCTCGTTCCTCTGAAGCTGGAAGTTTCTTGTCTCGACAGTCAGAGAGAAGCTCATCCTCTCTGACTGGAGCTGTGCCAGCAGACGAAAAGTCCAACAAACTGAAGTCGAGCAGAGGAAAACAAAACACGTCGGCCAGTGTGAGCGTTCTGTTGATTCAGATTAAAGCTCTGAATGACAAGAGGACGTTTGTTTCCTTTGTCTTCCTCCTCTTCTTTCTCGTCTTCTTCATCTTCTTCTTCTTCTTCTTCGTCTTCTTCATCTTCCTCGTCTTCTTCATCTTCTTCTTCTTCTTCTTCTTCATCTTCTTCGTCTTCTTCGTCTTCTTCATCTTCTTCTTCATCTTCCTCTTCTTCGTCTTCTTCATCTTCTTCTTCGTCTTCATCGTCTTCTTCGTCTCCTTCTTCTTTCTCCCAGCAGGTTCCCGTGTCGCCTGGTGTTCCAGGTAAATTCTGGCTCTGGCTGTGTTTCCCGTCACGCCCCTCCTGCCTGAGCCTGCGGGCTAAATAAACAAAGCCCAGTGTCCCGTTACAGAAGGGTTCAGCTGTTTCCTCGTCTAACGGTGACGTGTGATTGACAGGCAGATGCAGTTGCTGGTGTCCAAGTCAAGGACGACCACGGTGAAGGATGTCAGGCGGTAACTGATGTGAAAGCCTGGAACAAACCAATCTGATGTGGACCAGTGCTGACTGTTTGTAGTAGAGGGGCTGTGAACAGAAGTCAGCCACAAAACTGTGGAGTATGTTCTCCTTTGCTTCCCAGACACAACAGTCTTTACTGACAGTGTCACAAAAGGACATAAACTGTGGAAGCTGTCTTCAGTGAGCGAGTGTGTCTGCAGTCTCTCAGAAACTCTGAGTGAAACAGCAGAGAGAAGATCACATTTCCAGGCTCCTGAACCTCTAAATCCACCTCCTGTCCTCCTGCTCAGGTTTTCATCTCTTCACCTGAATAACAAGAAGCAAACCGAGCGGCTGCAGCAGGAGACTGTATATGAAGTGTGGAGCTGACGGAGGAGAGTCGTAACGCCACCTGTTGAGACGGCAGTGACGGCGGCTGCCTCTTCTTCTGCAGCCGACTCTATTTGCAATCGACAGCGTTTTCCTCCCAGATGGAAACAGTTTGCAGCCGCGGCTCATCAGTATGCGTCTGGGTTTGGTAGACGAGGCTGGAACATGTTGCTGTGGTGAACGCATCCCAAATCATGACTGCTGCGCTCTCTCTCTCTCGCTCGCTCGCTCGGCCGGTTCCTCCTCTCAATCCGTCCGATTTCTGAGCATGAAATGGAGCAGCTGCTGTGAGGCAAGTTGTTAAGGTGGGGAGTCACGGTGTGTGAGTCCTGCTGTGTCTGCGTGTGTGTGTGTGTGTGTGTGTGTGTGTGTGTGTGTGTGTGTGCGTGTGTTGCTATCTTTTGCTGCATCCTTCGCCGCCTCCCTCAATTCATTAGTGTTTATTGGCATGAATGTTACATGAGCTGAGCTGCCAGAAGATCCTGAGTACAGCAGCAGTTTATCATGAAAGAAAACGAAAATAAAATTACTGTAAATATGTGCCAAATGGGTCGCACAGCCTCTCCCCCTTCTCTCTCCTTTTTATTTCTTTATTCTTCTCTCCATCTCTCGGTGCAGCAGTGGCTCATGGGAGCAGCCTCGAGCGACCCTGTGGGATAAATCCATTTTAGAAACTCCAAATCTTGACAGATACCATTTTTTTTGTGTGTGTGACGGAGAAAGAGCGAGAGAGGGAGGGCAAGAAAGACACACACACACACACACACACACACACACACACACACACACACACAGACACACACACACGCTCAGCAGGGAGCATGGAGGGAAGAAGGCAAGAGCCTCCCAGGCATTTTACTCATGTAGAGAATGTAATGAAATCTGAGCCACTCTTCCTCCTCCTCAGTCTCTGTCTCTTCCTCCTCTTCCTCCTCTTCCTCCTCCTCTGTCTCTCCTCCTCTTCCTCCTCTTCCTCCTCCTCTGTCTCCCCTCCTCTTCCTCCTCCTCTGTCTCCCCTCCTCTTCCTCCTCTTCCTCCTCCTCAGTGTCCCCTCCTCTTCCTCCTCCTCTGTCTCCCCTCCTCTTCCTCCTCTTCCTCCTCCTCAGTGTCCTCTCCTCTTCCTCCTCCTCTGTCTCTCCTCCTCTTCCTCCTCTTCCTCCTCCTCAGTCGCTCCCCCTCTTCCTCCTCTTCCCCATGCACTTCATATATGCCATTAAAGGGCAGCAGGAGATACAAGACAGAGGATGAACATGTGATTATTAATTGCAGATGTGATGATGATTCATGATGTTGTTGTTTTTAAAAGGATCATAGAGACACACATTGTTTAACCAAAGCTCGTTCAGGCTGGCTCTCTCAGACACTCCACCTTCACGTTGAGCTTCTGCATTGATTCGGTTGCATTTTAACTGTGAAAGACTGAGCTTCATCGACGCGTGTCGATGTGAGGCAGGATAACTGTTAAAAGGGATCTTATCACATGGTCGGACTTGTGTTTAGAATAAAGTGCAGCAGAACCAGCTGTCTTCAATGTCATACATTACCCACAATGCACGCAGAGATTTTAGTATGTTACATCAGTGGTGGATATTGTAAAATCGATTCACTTCCCCTTTAGGCTTCATCGGAACAGATGTGTACAGGGAAGCTTTTCTCTCAATCAGCTGAGGGCTGATGTCGGCCTTTATAGAAAGTGTAGCCGACAGTAAATCTCCCAGCTTCCCGCTCTCCTCTTCTGTCTCCGCCTGGGGCTCTTGGCCTTTTTCGTCTGGGGTCTCCTTCAGGCTTTACTCGTGTTTCCTGCCTGTGAGGAAGCCAGGCCTTATAACTCATGTTTACAGCGCTTTTCTCTTGTTCCCTCTCTCTCGCTTCCCCTTGTTGATTTGTGCCAAAGATGGAGCAGGATCCGTCTTTTTCTCTCACGTCCTTTTGATATAAAGAGAAGCTCGCGTTGGGAATCGGACGTGCATGCAGGCAGTGTTGTGAGTTTCTTCCTTTTTGGTGGAAAATTGTGACGAGTTGGGGCCTTTTAATCGTCTCCTGTGTGCAAATACTCCGACACGTCATCCATGAGCTAATCTGACATTTACTCCACCAAACACACGACGCGATTAAATGTTTTCTTCTTGGGCAGCACGATGCCATTTTTCTGGATTTGAGGAATATGATTTGATAGTTTTTTCATCTTTCAGAGCCTCATTTGCTCCAGTCGAGTTTCCTCAATGAGATAAAAGTTGAATACAGCGGGTGCCTGTTTCCGTCCAGCAGACTCGCCCTGTGTTACCTGCTCTTCCAGGTGACTGGCTCGCAGCCCCCATAATGGATGTGTGAGTCTATTGAGGCTGGCAGGTAGAGCTAATTCATCCCTGCCAGGTGGATCTCCTGTATAAAGTCAGGTGGAGTGAAAACTGATACTGGCAGCTATTGACGCACACTACATGTACATCAATACTGCGGTTTCAAGAAAATGAAAATTAGGGGTGACACAGACTACTTACATTTGAGAAGGTGACTGAAGCGTCTTCAAGTAATCGTCTTGACTAAAAGGTGATTTTTCTTTCATCCTGGTTGGTTGTACGGCTAAAACAGATCAAGATCGAGGTTTTTCCTGAAGCTTTCTGATGAAGCACCTGCACTTTGATGTGTAAAGAATCTAAATACAGTAGGTTTGAACAAATATAGTATAAGTATAATATTCACATATTATGAAGAACTGAGGACTGAAAGGAAAAGTGTTTTCATCTCTTTCTCCAAAACACAACATTCGACCTTCTGCATTGTAATTTGAACATGACACCTCTCAAACTTTATAGTGAGTCTCACCTAGACATATGAGCCTGCTCCTTCTGTTGGACTGTGATGGTATTGATGCTGAGGGCTGAATGAAGGAGGCAGATTGATTGATTGATTGATTGATTGATTGATTGATTTACTGAAGGACTGTTTCATTGGTGCTTGTTCTCCATGATGCAGACACACACTAAATGTACTCACACACGTTCCACATGTGTTAATGCAGTGGTACCTCAGAGGAGGAGGAGGAGGAGGAGGAGGAGGAGGAGGAGGACAGTGAGCACCTCAGCAGTGCTCATTTCCTTTCACCACAACAAATCCCCAAATCATTTGACTGGACTTATTTTTCACCTGTTTTTTAAAAAGCTGAGACGAATGAGAAGGTTGTGGAAAGGAGGAGGAGGGGGAGGAGGAGGAGGAGGAGGAGGAGGGGGGAGTGGTGGTGTTGGTCATTTATGGATCTTAATGGGCTCATCTAAATGTAAATGACCACCGAGGTGGAGACTGGGTGTCCGTCAGTCTGTCTGCTGCAGCCAGAGCAAACTATTTAGAAGGAGGCAAATTGTGTTTTGAGTTCACTTCAGTTTACTTTAATGGCGAGAAGGTGTCAAGGCTGAGGAACCGTGTGCTGAGACGTGTTTCTACTCCGAAGGAATTTATTTTACTCTCATAGGAAACAGAGCAATTAGTCACATTTGAGAGGCTCGAACCAGACAAGTGTTTGCAATTTTGACTTTAAAAAAATTACAGATGTTTAACCAGTCAGGTTTGTTATTGATGAATTTTCTTCTCTTCACAATTAATTGACTCATTCTTAACTAATTTCAGCTTCAATTTTTGAAGTTAATGAGGAAGAAATTGTCTTGTTTTCACAGTAAATATGTGAGTGTGTGTGTGTGTGTGTTTGCATGTAAAATTCTGTCGTGCTGCAGAAAGTGACGAGTTTAAAATACCTCTGAGTTTGATGAGCGACTGCAGCTGCTCTGTTAGCAGGTCAAACAGGGATTTGGTTTGTTGATATCCACCCACCACTGCAGATACAACCACCCATGGACTGTGTGTGTGTGTGTGTGTGTGTGTGTGTGTCTGTGGGCTGGGGGATTAGCCATATTAGCCATGTTAGATACACACATGTGGCCGGCGCAGATGCTGTGGAAACTCAATCTGTACAGTTGGAACGATTGGGGTCACCAGAGGTGGTTAAGCACCAGCTGTGTGTGTGTGTGTGTGTGTGTGTGTGTGTGTGTGTGTGTGTGTGTGTGTGTGTGAGTGTGAGAGAGACCTGCTGCTATAACTGAGACCTCTGAGCTCCCAGTATCGTGGCCAGGATCCAGTCTGAGGAATCAGGCCTGTTGGATGTCGTCCAGCTCACAGGGAACAGAGGGGACACACAGATTTATTCTCAACCTCTTTAAATGCCGTAACTCCTTAAACATTCAAACTATGTTTAGCTGTTTGAGGGTTTTCTCTTAATTTGTTCCAGACGAGTTACTGTTTTTGTGACATGGCAACAACACTAAATCACACATGTGAGAATAAAGTGACGGTGAAGGCTGTCAGTCGTGGTTCAGACTCATGGCAGCTCAATAATGTGGTCTGTCCCTGTTGTTTGGATTCAGATCACTGATTCAGCCTTTGACTGAAGTTTGATACGATGACTTTTTGTTTGTGTTAACCCTAGTTTGTGTCATTTTAAATTTGTTCAGTTGATCTTGTCGGCTGTGAATGAAGACGAGACGTCGACCTAGTGTGGGATTTATTCTCTGGAGGAAAAGTCTCTTTTCATTTTAGTGATCAAATGAAATCAGAGAAGCACAAATAAATTCATATTCTTGTTATTATATTTTCCTGACATGCAAATTTACATAAAACTTTAAGAAGGGCTCAGTATTGGTTGAAATTTTTAAACTTTGGTTACTAAAAGGGAAATTTGATGTTTTACATTGTGTGTTTGATTTTATTCGTCAGTAGAGATGTGGGAACAGAACAGGGTGGCTGAACAACAAAGTGATACAGAATCAAGCCAGGGTTCGTGTTCCTTCTTATCCTCCATCAGCTCACCCAGCCGGCCAACCTTTAAACATCACGTTGAGCAAACCAGAGCTGCTGTTTCACGCCCACTTCCTGCGGTCACATCAGGCTGTTTCAGCTGTGACGCCCTAAGATTTCACACACCTATAAATCTGCTCCGACGCCTCAGTGTTAAATGGAATAAAGTGCAGCTTGAGTTGAAGAGGGGCAAAGTGTGGGAGATTTCCCTGCGTTCTCAGTGTCACTGTGATTTCTGTTTGTGGAAGATGACATGTTGGAAGACGGCTTCTGCTTCAGCTGTAAAATGACGGGGAACTCTGCTGCCACCTTCGCTCATTAGACGCTGTGGTGAGATAAGATAAGATAAGATAAGATAAGCCTTTATTCGTCCCACAGTGGGGAAATTCACATGTTACAGCAGCACAGGGGATAGCAGCAGTTAAATATTAAGAACAAATAACAGTCTAAAAAAAAGGAGATATACACAAGTTTGCATTACTTATTTACACTTTTGAGTATGGATATGAAATATAAAATCTGAAATATAAAAATATATGACCAGTATAAAATATATGACCAGTAAAAATACACAATGGGCCTAAACTGAGGTAAGAAATGACAGCTTAAATACAGAATATTAAATATTAAGTACTAAATACAGAATATTGCACATTGACTTGGTCAAGTATTGCACAGTGAGTGGAGTTACATAAAGAACAGGTATTGCACAAGTGTACTGAGTGTACTGAATAACAGTATATGGTCCATGGTCTATTGGGAGCAGTGCTGGTTGTACAGTCTAACAGCTGCAGGAAGAAATGGAAAAGAAAACTCTTTTAAAGCAAAGTTCACGTCTCTTCTTGAGATGAGTGTCGTGTCTCAGGGAGGTCAGTGTGACGTCTCACCCGCCCAATTCTTCAACACAAACTGATCTGAGACTGACAGGACAGACATCGACGCATCCTTCAGTTGTGTTTTTTAATCGTCTGCCTGCTTTGATTTTCCTCTCGGCTGCAGGTGTGTCAGCCTCCGAGCCAGGCTTTCTTCTTTTGTGGTGGTCTGTGATATTGATGGTTGCGTCCGTGTTTGCCTTGGGCCGGGTCCTGAGGAGTGAACAGGGAGGCCTCCGAGGTTAAGGGAGTTTCTGTGTTTGCTCCTCAGCTCTTCCACAGAGCTGAAGAGGCAGCGAGGGGGATGATACAGGACTGAGGAAGGAAGGGAGGAAGAAGGAAAAGAGGTTTCTGAGTCTTCTGCTGACTGACTCAGGAGTCAGAGTGTTTTCGTGTACAAAGCAGAGAGCCTGAAAAAAAAAAAGCTCCTGAGAGACTGAGGCAGAAACTGAGTCGCAGTTTTAAAGGCCTGCTCTCCTCTCAGATTAAAACCACATTGTTTTAGCAGCACACGCTGGTATTTCCTCTGGGTCGGGCGGCTCGGGGGCTGCTGGGTGGAGCAGCGGGGGAACGCCAGTGCCTTGCCAAGCAGCACTGCAGCTGACTGAGAGCAGCACATGGAGTTCGCTGCTCTCTGCAGGCCGGGCTGGTCGTCAGGTCCTGGGGGGCTGAAGGGTGCGCTGGTCCACTTTCTCAGGCTCCGTCTGTCGGCTGGAATATGCAAGTCAAGTTTTTGGCACCTTCAGGATCATAAGAGGCTTTGGATAAAATGGCTTCGGTGGCGTCACAGCTGTAACTCATCTGTCAAAAGATGTGGGACAATAATTTAAAACTAGATTAAATATGATCCATGTTAACATTTTCTAATCTCTGTGAACGTGTATCAGCTGCAGGTTTGCAGTTGAACACACATTGTGGATAGAGGAGTCACTCAGACATCTGTTCTACATTAAACCAACAACTCTTAAACATCATGGAGCATCACCGAGCCAGACCTGGAATACAGTCACTGAAATGCTGTCAACTAAATTTAGCCTGGTTTGAACCTGTAATCTGCAGATCTCCACGTCAGGGCTCACAACAACACAGGAATGACTTCTGTGAAGATGAACATGGCCGTTTGGTGCTGAGGTTCTGTCACAGAGTTGTGGATTGTGAGATCCATGGATCGTAGATTGCATTCGTATCGTTATGGGTAGGAATGACATCCATTTTTATAGATTATTTTGGGATGTACTTTGGGATGGGATCTATTTTGAAGTTTTCCTGGAGCGGCAAAAGAAGCATGAAATTTCACAGTCTGGTGTAAACAAAGGGCAGTGAGGCGACGTCTGCTTTCATCACACCCAACACTCAACATTAACTTTGAACTTGGTGCCAAATTTGCAAATATTTTCATCTTCTAAATGTCTAAATTAAGCAGAAAGGCAAAAAAAAAAAAACTCACGGTGGCTCAAAAAGACGAGTGACAGACGAGCGAAGAGTTGCATAAATACCCAGAATGCCATTTGGCAGTGAGCGGCGTGGCTTCGGCTCTGGGATTTCTGGCCCGAGATGCTTTATCTCCAGTCGTATCTGGGCTCTGGGTGTGAAAGGCTAATGCTGTGTGATGGTTTCACACAGCTGCTGCATCATGCACTCATGTGTACGTGAGTGTGTGTGTGTGTGTGTGTGTGTGTTGGACTCTATTTAATCTGCTGGGATTAAAGGCAGAGTGGTTAAACCAGCAGAAGAGTTTCTGTGATGCAGACGGTGATGTTTTCAAGTCAAACCAAAACAGCGGTGTAATCGAAGCAAACCGGCGGCCAACCTTCTCACGAGCCCCCACCAGCAGGCTTATGGTGGGTTTAACCTGTTCTAATTGAAGCTTTATTTATCCAGTGAAATCGAAGTGAGCACACATGCTCTTTCACAGCGACGCCCTGTTTCGTCTTCGCACCGCCGCAGGTCTGCTGGAGGCCACCGAGCTCCTGTTTATTGTTAGAAGACTCCATGAAGAGACGGTAGCTGCTCAGAGACTCAATAGTCTCCTCCTCCCCTCACATTTTGACCAGTTCAAGATATTTGACTTATAAACGCTCGTTTCCTAAACCGGCACCTGATTGGCACATTTTGCATCAACAGTATCTCCCGTTCTTCTCAGAGTTAAAGTTAGAGACACACTTTGCTGAAACTGTTCCTGTGAAGCAGTTTCTTTGTCCGTCGACAGTCGTCAAATTAAAAATCTTAAAAACATGTTATAATTTCATCTTTTGCTCCCAATGTTTGGACATTTTCTCCTGAAGTTTTCCACTCATGTAACCCCATATATAAACCATAGACTGTATAAAATATGGACGTAGTGTCCGTGACGTCACCCATAGGTTTCTGAAGAGCAAAAATGAAGCAAATCGTAGTGCGCAGCCATCTTGGTA
>JBBMOC010000258.1:103161-143161 GCA_037975185.1 Centropyge bicolor | reverse complement strand
CCTTGATGAAACGTCCGTGGGACATTGTGTCTTCCTCTCATGTCCTCCCTTTGACCCCACCCAGACCTGATGATCATCGTCAACACAGGGGGGATATAAACACGCTGACAGAGAAATATTTGCTAATCACTATGTTAATTAGCTCCATTAATCACCTCATTAGCATAGCGGGTTGTGGGTGAGAACTTAAGCGAGACATGATAAGGCTTTTTAATTTTACTTCACAAGTTCTTCCAATAAAGATGTGATTATCATTGGGAGGTCTTTGCTGCCTACATTTGCATTTCAATAACCTGCTTTTATAGCTGCTATAACTCTTCCATACTTTCATACATGGAGTTAATGTCACCCCTGTGTCAAATGTAGAGGAGTGAGGGAAGACTAGAGCGTTTGCCAGGCGGGGGGGTGGGTGGGGTCTATGCTATGTTGCATTATGGGAAATGTAGGATCCTCTGTTTTTGGGGCTTGATCTGTACGGAGGATTAAACGTCAGGATGTCTGAACCGTCGCTGCTTTGATTTTGACCGTTTTTTAATCTGTCTCTCGTGAGTGGTGGAGCACTAAATCCCCTCCTTTTAATTTATGATCTCTGGTTATCAGCGGGTCGTGTTCAACAGGCCAGAAGAACAGTGTCATGTGTTTTTAGTGTAATTGTTTCTAAGAATATTCTGTGAGCGGATAATGAAGGTTTTCTGCAAACAAGAGCTGTGCTGAACTGTTCTGGAGAAAACAGATTCACTGCAGGTCCTAATGGCTTCAGGATGAGGGCTGCGTCAGTATCCAAACACACATCATGGATCGGCCTCCGCCCTGAAATTCTGGGGTGTTGAAAAGATTTCTCCACCGCATCGTCTTTTCTGTGATGTTTCCAGTGAAGTTCTGTGGCTTTTTTACGATACAACTGTTGATTTGAAAAAAATTTGGACCATGTGAAAAACATAAATCAAACCAGAATTTTTAAATTTTTTTAAAAATTTAATTTAATTTTATTTGTATAGCGCCAAATCACAACAACAGTTATCTCAAGGCACTTTACATACCGAGCAGGTCGAGAAACCCAACAACATATAGAGACCCAACAGTTCCCATCATGAGCCAGCATATGATGCGACAGTGGCGAGGAAAAACTTCCTTTTAACAGGCAGAAACCTCGAACAGAACCAGGCTCAATGAAATCATTTACAAGCAAACTGTGTTTACTGACAACAGTTTTCTCCTTCATCCAGTCATGTGTTCACAAAGTGTTGACCCTCTCTCCATCCTGAACGACTGAGTCTTTCCAGGATGAACCTTTCATCATGATCCTCTCACCTGTTACCAGTGAAGCTGTTTACCTGTGGAAGGATCCAAACAGCTGTTTCTGGATCAGTCCACGACTTCCACAGTCTGTTGTTGTTTGAAACATGTTGCTGCATCAGATTCAGAAGAAGCAGATATTTACAAGAATCAATGAAGCTGATGATCAAACATGAAATATATTGTCTTTGCAAAAATCTGACGTTTCTGACAGCTTCTTCTTCCTCTGATGACGACGGGCATGAAAACATCAGCTGCCTCGTTAACAAGCTCCAGATCGAATGATTCCACACGTTGACTCTGTGAACTCGGTTCCTCGAAACCGAGACTGAGTAGAATTTGGATTTTGAGTCCGATCATATTGTCCTCCATTCAACAAGTTCATAATACAGCTTGACTGATACTGATACAGACATTATATGATACCGAAACAATCTTGATCCTCAGGTGTGTTTTTTAACTAATTGTAGCATTCAGAGTGGGACTTTTTTCACTTTTCACTCTTCTCTGCTGATTCTGAATAATCTCAAACCGACTTAAATAATTCTCTGTGCTGTTTGGCAGATTTATGGGTCGAACTCTCGTCCTCAGTTCCAGATCAAGCCTTTTGAAAAACACATCCAGCCTTCAGCCCTGTCCCCTCTGAGGACAAAGATCCCGAGGCCTTTTCATGACACACTGGCCTGTTGTTTCTCTGCTGTGGGCTGCAGCAAATCCACACTTTGGCAAAGACGTGTGGAAAAAGCTTTGGACGAATCTGTCACAGCTCTTGCAACATGCATTGTTTGGTTTTGCTCCATCTGGTGTCCAGTAAAGATTAATATAGGATTAACAAAGGATTTTAACTTGGGGAAGTTCATCTCAGTGGCATCACATTCAAAATGAATCAGTAAGAATTTGGCTGTGGTGACATTTGGGTTTAGCAATAAAGATCATAAAGATATGCAGCAGTCCAAACAGAGCCGAGCTGTTTGAGGGTTGGAGTCACTGGAACAGAGGGAAAACCTGCTTACTTTATCCTGACGTTCCCAGAAACAGCTGGAGAGTTTGTTTGAGTTTGATCTGACGGAAAATAAATCCTGTGAAAACCTTTTAACCCATTAAATTGAAAAAGAAAAGCTGTGTGAGCACCTTTAAACACCACAAACACACACACACACACACACACACACACTCTCAGTCAGCCATAAGACAATAAACGTGCACTTGAGATTTGAATGACCTCCGTTCCCCCACAGAAGCCAAACAAACGGAGCCCATTCATTGTGACAAATGTCTGACTCGTGTCATTATGGGCCGACAGCCTGTGCCGTTCGACGCTGTGTGTTTGCCTTCTGCCAGCAATGGACGCCATTCAAACACAGCCAGCTGTGGCCGTATCGCGGCGCTTTAGCTCGCTCTCAGAAACACTCATTTACAAAATGTCTTCCCCGACACTTTGTGAGCGTAATCCGGTCGGAAACCACAGGGCCTCGCGGGAGCCGCTGTCAGGCCGGGAACGCTTGTGTTCCTAAACTGAAAGTGAGTAAATGGGAACACGGTGCTCTTTGTAACAAGAGCGCTGCAGCTCGAGTCCATGGCAGATCACAGTCCTGCTGTGTTTCTGCTCCGGCTGGATGGACTCTCTGATCTCTCTGCTGTTTAACGCTCGCCGCAGACGTCACTGGGGCCTGTGAAGTCAACCTCTTCCTCCAGGTGCCTGGTCGGCCCGGCTGTGTTTGTGGTCACCACAGTGTAAAAATACTCCATTACAAGTATCTGCTCTGCAGGAAAATGTGACTGATGCTAATCTGTTTGACAGTATTTGATTGTTAATACTGAGTCACTGCTGGTTTTATCTGCTACCACTGATCTTTGAATATGTATTTTATATTTTAAGTTTAGCTACTGAGTTTCTCTGTGAAATCTAAATTTGCAAAGTATCCAAATGTAGTGGAGTTAAAAGTACAGTATTTGCCTGCGAAATGTGCTGAAGCAGAAGTAAAAAGTAGCACAGAAAAAGTAAAGTAGAAGTACCTCATAGTTGTACTTCAGTAAATGTACTCCCCAGGTAAAATGGATGGGGATAGATGGGAAGAACCTCCAAATCAGTGATGTGACAGAAAAGACAGAATTTCAGTTTCTTTTTCATAAATCAGGAGTGAAAGGACCACAGCAGTTTGACTCCATGTGATATAAGTGATATGTGAATATGTGGGACACAGTTGAACAAATGAACCACAGTTTTCAGATTTCATCCCTGCAGCCTCTGGTTTCAGGCAGGTTGTTTCAGTCGGTATCGTTCCTCTCACGCTGCATTCTTCAGCAGCTGGTAGAAACGAATACAGACATGATGGATTCTCCATCTCAAGTCTCAACAAAATCATTTTCCTACGTTAAAGAAACAAAAGGAAATCTTACTGGAAGGGAAAATTCATACAAAATGGTGAGTTGGTAATGGGCAGCACTGATGTGAAGTCTCCTGGAAACTCTCCACAGCCGATTAGTTTAAATAATTAAAGGTCATGATGCTGCAGTTTTCAGCTGAGAGGTTTGGACTGTGAACGTTCACTGTCGCCGCTGTGTGCTGAGCTCTGCTGTGTGTTGTGTGTGTCTCCAGATGTGCACACGGAGGCGGTGCAGGCGGCCCTGGCCAAGCACAAAGAGAGGAAGATGGCGGTGCCGATGCCTTCGAAGCGGCGGTCGCTGGTGGTCCAGACCTCCATGGATGCCTACACACCCCCGGGTATGGAACAGGTTCTGCAGGTTAACAGCACATGTTCAGTGTTCGATTCCAATGTTGGTGTAGTGGCTATCTTTAGTCGTTTCTTTCTTCTTAATGTCTACTTACTTTTAAATAACCACATCTAAAAATGACAGACGACAGGAGCCCGTTTTACGCGTTGAGTCGGCTCGGTGGCAACGCCAACGGTAAAACAACCGTGTTGCTCCGCCATTACTCATTTATTTTCTGAACTGAACCCTTTCACAGTAAGATTTCATTTCCTGGCAATTTGATATTATTCAACGGAAATGCACAGGATGACAAAATAAAGTTCAGAGGTCAAACAACAAAATAAAGTCACATAAAACCTTCAATAATATTCTCTGACCCTTAAATTCAAATATTCTCTAACTGTGCTCAACAATAAATGTTAATTAATAGTAAACAAACGTATTAATTGATAAATGGCGCTTACAGTTGGTTTGTCAACATGCACACACACTCACATAGAGGCCTTCTGTCGTGAACGGGTGGAAATGTTGGCCTGCTGCTGGCACGTGATGGAAGGTCAGGGGTCAAAGTCATGAGGAGACGTGTCGCTCAAGACTGAAGTGTTGATCCATCAGACCTAAAGTCGTACAGGCAGATCATGGTGGTGGAAGTAAAAAAAAAACTCACCTTGGAAAGTTCTAGACGTCAGAAAATGTGACAGAAATGATTCATTCTGCTTGATTCTGATAACAGAAATCATCAGAACATAAAATGACTCAACAGCAAAAAACGTTTGTTTTATTACCTTTGGGTTAAAGTATAGAATAGAAATATAAAGAAGAACGAAAGAATTCGGAATCTGAAATATAAATACAAAGAGAAAATAGATTCTCTGTGGTTTAATTTAATCCTTAAAGAACATCTTAACGGAGTAAAAACAAGACAAAACAGGCATCACATGAATAAAACTGTTTTTTATGCAGTCAATTGAATCTATTATTGACTTAGAAAATACCTTAAAAATGTGTTTGCTCTAAATGAGGAAATCACAACTCAGGTCATTTATTCAAATCAAACTGATTAAAAGAGTGTGACCTCTGTAAAGTGTAAAGATCAACATACAGGAGGATCCATGCAGAGTCAAAGAGCCATGAACTGTGCGATGATGATGTGATGTGAGAGGATGCCCCCCCCCTCCTTTTATCAGAGAAGCTATTACAGTTATTATGGGGACGTTTTTTTTCAGATCAGCTGAACTTAAACTTGTGGAGAAGCTGCTGACGGAGCCATAATCAATACGGATCCATTTGGAGGTTTTTGATAGCTGTATTTCCTTTGGGCTTTTATCTCCTGACCAGGCAACACTGCTGTCAGGTAGATGCTTATGTATGCAGGAGACAACCACCCTGAACGACCCCCTCGTTTCCTCCTTCCACATCTATATGATTGCATTTTGTGTCGAGGGAGTAACGACTGCAGGATTCATGCTTGATCCCTGAGTCTGGGACAAACCTGCTGCTCTGACTTCGCCGATCGACAGCTGGCAAATGGAGACGCCTCAGATAGATGTCACTTCTCTTCCAATGTTGATTTCTTCCCTGTGGCGTGCGAAGCAGGATCTGTCCCGTGCCGGTGGCGGCGGCAGTCGGCCGTGACTTTATGGCGCTGGTGTTGTTTAATGAGGGTGTTAATGAGGCCGTGGTGTCTCTGGCTGCAGGGTCACCGAACGAGGCATGATTCAGACTAACGGCTCAAAGTGCGTGGCAGTCACACGTTAAAGGAGGGTGTTCTATTGGATCAAAGCAGATTGGACACCTGCAGGATGTCAGATGTCCATTCAGACGCTTATTCATGAAGGTGGATGTGCTCAAATTTACACCGCTGACCACCATTTTTCCTCTTGTCTTCAAATCCCATGAAAAGTCCGAAACACACAACATGTTAGTTTGTCTCTCACTGCTTTCTTACTTCCTGTCTGAGGCTCTCAGCACCAAGCCCGATGATTCCTACTGAAGATGTAAAATCTTTAAAAACACCTCACAAACATATAGTTTCATTTTCAGAGTTATTTCCTCACACAGCTGCTCACTGTAGTTTTTGTCACATGTTGGTCAAACAACAGGAAATGGAGCATCGGTTGGGGACTATTTTCAGCGGCGGATGAATCCACATTTGGTCTCTAGTGAGTATTTGTGGCAGCAGGACGATGTTTGTGGGACTGAGTCCAAATGAACAGTGTGTGTGTTCGTGATGATGAAGGAACATGTCGCCCACAAAAAGTCCACAAGTGTTATTCTGTCCACCTCTTGTGCAGTGAGCAGATTGTGTATTTCCATAAGTATAATATTCATACTATATATAAATATAACACACACACACACACACATGCAACCATCAACACCTGCTAACACATCAAACACATGCACAAACACATTCATAAGCAGCTTCTTTGTGTACTCTGAAATCATAATACACAGAGAAGTACTGCATGTACACACACACACACACACACACACACACACTCACACACAGAGGATCACATGATTTTTATTTTAGCCATTTTACACAAAGCAAGGTAAACAAGCCGTGTGGAGTCACACTCTCACGACACACAGAAACACACACAGTCCATCCAGCAGATTTAGAAAGCACATGTCCTGAGGGAGCCTTAACAGCACACACACACACACACACACACACACACGGCTGCCTGTGTGCCAGCGAGGTTCATTCGAGGACAGCCGAGTCGCGTGTTGCCGAGCAGCATCTCGTAGTGTGACAGGCCTCTGATGTGCTCTTTATTGCCTTTCGGCTGATTTTTACAGCTGCTTTTTCTCAATTTCTCAATACGTCATTAAATATATTTGGGCTTTATGAAGAGCTGCTTTGTGTCAGTCTCTCTCTCTCTCTCTCTCTCTGTCTCTCTCTCTCTCTCTCTCTCTCTGTATGTTTGCGCGTTGCCTGGCAGCCTCTTATTTTCGTCAACATGTTTGTGTTTGTCGCTGGTTGTCTCCTCGGGGTCCTGCTGATAACGAGACTCGTTTGATTTGCCAATCAAACATGTCAGCGAAGCGCCGAGAGTGTTAACATGTCTCCAGTCCCGCGGCAGTACACGCTGGATAAAGCTCCGAGCTCTGGGAGTCAGGTTCATCCTCAGGTAGCTTCGACATGATGCATCTGAATGAGAGGACTCTTGTTTAGTCATAAACTGGAGCTCAGTGCATGACTCTGATTCCAAAAGCGATGCGACGCTGTGTCAGTCAGCTTCACACTGGGGGATGAGCCACATATGTAATGTAGTGAAGATACAGTTCACTCATCAGTATTAAAGGTTGAACTTGAACCAACAAACCCACAGAGGACCCTCACTGGTTCTGCAGGTTCCCTCCACAGAATGCCTCAGCGTCTTCCAGCTCAGTGTTTGGTTTGACTGTGTGTCGGCAGGATGCATTCAGGGACAGTACTGAGTGTAGGTCAGCAGCGTTTTCACCACAGAAAAACCAGACCTGACGTATGTTTCAGCCGCAGTTACACACATTCAGAGAGATTGAAGCATCAACAGCATTACGGATTAAAATAGAAGCATATTTGTTCTATTAATACATTTATATAGATGATTCTGATGCTAGACAAAGTTGGCTCCACCCAGTCGATGATGCCACACTGAACGCTGCATCAGTGTTGATCGACAACGGCTGAACAGTAAAAATCATCTTCACACATCAACAGAATTAAAGTGTTACTTTTATTGAAGCGATGAGTCCAACATTCACTCTCCCACTGACTCTGAGTCAGTCTGACAGAGATACCTGCTTCTTTTTGTTTGGGCTATTGTCACTTGTATTATATGTCTGCCCTGTGACACACACACACACACACACTCAGAGCACCTGTGTGTGTGTGTGTGTGTGTGTGTGTGTGTGTGTGTGTGTGTGTGTGTGTGTGTGAGAACTGGGTCAGCTGCTGTTAATATTCATATCACCACCATCAGTCTCATAGCCATAGGCGTAATGGAAATTACATGCAAAACATGGGCACACACACACACACACACACACACACACACACACACACACACACACCTTTAGCTCTCAAAAACAAACTTTGCTCTGTTCCCCCTGCGGCAGCTTTGAACAGATGGGAGCTGAAACCTCTCCAGGCTACAGCAGCACACATTCAGTAGATACTATTTTTACAACGTCTCTAAATATAGTTGGTTATTCACTGATCAGGATTGGATTAAACCTGTCGATATTGAAAGATCACTTATTTTTCTATGGTTTAATAAATCTCTGGTTTATGGCTCTGTTTTGTTTATTCCTTCTTCTCTTCGTCTTGTCTCCTCCTCAGACACCTCGTCGGGCTCGGAGGGCGAGGGACAGGGCGACGGCGATGAAGAGGAGGGGGGCGACGGCGAAGAAGAGGACGGAGGAGGCGGCGGAGGAACGTCGTCCAGTCGGGAGGGGAGCATCAGCATGGAGCACTGGATCAGCCGGGCCATGCACGGCACCTCCTCCACCACCACCACCACCTCCTCCACGGCCTCCTCCTCCTCCTCCTCCACACGCAGCGGGGGCAGCGGGGCAGCCGGCGGCAGGCTGGCTGACGTCCTGGCCCAACACGTCCACATCTCCGCCCACCACCACCTCCGCCACCACCATCCTCACCACCACCACCACCACCACCACCACAAGACAGGTAAGAGGTGGGGCTGAGCAGTGATGTCATCGTCTCCATGTTCCTTCATTCCAGAGCCAGTCCTGACACCTGCAGCCAAATGTGAACACTAAACACAGGCGTTAGCACGGTGCAAAGGTCGTTCACTGCGTCTTGACATCTTCACTGTCTAAGTCTCCACACTTCACCTTGAGCCAGAGACCCAGAGACTCTTGAGAACAGTGTGACACAGATCCTGTGGTCGACTCCTGAGACTCTTCGCCAAACACAGACACCTCTGCTCTAGACCGAAATTTTCAAGCCCATTCCAACCAAACCAACGATTTAGTTTTGTAGTTTTGAGCCCAAGGGTCCCCCAATTGGGGGACCCTAGAGCGTAAGACAAAGAAATAGTGTAAAACAATGCACTTATCATGAGAGAATATAGTAATGCTGCACATCAAATTAAACAGCAGAACCTAGGCTACAAGAATATATAAGCGATTTTTACATGCACCAAACACAGCTCAAACACCAGTTAAATGAATTATCAAATATAGAAATTAATACAGCGCCACCAAGTCAACCCACTCGCCATATTTCTGGCTATAGCGCTGTGGTACTGTATGCAAAACGGACAAACAACCCCTCAAACGAAAGCAGACAGTCCACTGATTCAAACCATATCCATCAAAGCTCTCTAAAACCAAAGCAACAGCCACAAACAACACAAACAACAGCAAAAACACAAATCGCTTTGTCAAACTGTAGTCGTAAATTTTCTCTTACCATGTTTCGCCATCAAAAGTTTGTTTTATCAGTAAATCCACACCCGAAACAGTTAGCGCTACTTCCTTAGCCACAATGCAAACAACCCGGATGTCTCTGGGAGACTTCGTCTGCATACGGTACGGGGGAAGGGATTGGCTGGGGCGCAAGGCAAGCTACGCACTAGTTGCCTTCTGGGGCTTCTAATTGGCTAACAGTGCTGTCAATCTCACGTCGGTGACTATCCCTGTATTCTATTGGCTCTAACGCTTCAAAGGACGTGTCAATCACTGGAATCAACCAATCCATGACGGAGATACAGCCTCGCGTATCCACATACAGTTCCATACTAGTCTTATGGGCTTTGCGCATGTGCAGAATACGCACAACGAGGCCGTTCTTTTGAATAATGCGAAGCTTTTTTTTGTGAGCAACTTTGCTCCGAGAATACCGGGAAAGAAGTAAATTCACGTAGCACAGCGAATTTCACGCATGGCACTAGGATAACCATGATGTCACAAACTGTGCCTAGATGTGACCTGGCCTGCACTGTCTGCACTAAAACCTCTCTAGTTTTGTTCTGCTTCACTTTATCAGAGTCAAACTTTGCAGAGACAATGCTCACATATTGTGCTATGATTTGATAGAAGTTTAGAGCTGCAGCTGGATCATTTTATTATCCTAAAAGTGCTTTTTTCCCCCCAGGCGAACCTGAACTTTTTCATTTGTGCTGTGTGCCATCTTCATTTACTCTTACCCAGTAACATATATACTGATGTTTACACATCTGAACAAAACTTACAAGTGTTCCCTTTATTATGACACAAGATTATTCAAATAGACCTTGTGGTTGCAGAGATACGCTCATTTTATTATGGGTATGTAATTTTCGAGCAGAGGCCTGAAAAATAGCTTAGGGCTCACGGTTAATACCTCAGATTTCATCACATGAAATATCGTCTTCAGCTTCTGGGTTAGCTGGTTAAAGGTGTTCAGACCTGACTAGAATCAAAACTACTTCCATCAGGATGACGTGGGTGAACAGGCAGCACCATCACAGCGTTGTTTCTTTGTGTTATAGAAGTTGCCCTGATACTGTTTTCAAGCGTATTTAAACATGGCTTAAATCCCAAGAGACGAGCAAAGTTTATTTGTAGCAAACATTGAGGAGCTTTAGATAAACTTTGAGGAAGATTCAAAAGTTTTAAAAATCATATCAAAGTGCTTTTTATCACAAAGTTATTTTAAAGTACAACATCAAAGAAAATATATGCCTGCATAAAAAAAGTGACTTAATTTCTCAAATTTGGATTCAGATCTGTTCTTTGGACTTAATCAAGAGTAGTAATAATATACTGTACTGACTACACTGAGATTTTTCTTTGATATTTGTTGAGTTGTAGCCTAAGTACAGAATTTAAAGAGTGCTGTTAAAGTGTCACATATTTGGGCCCAGAATCCTCGTAACACCGTGTCGAGGTCCCTGAATCGGAGTTCAGGAAGAACGAGGCTGAAAACTTCAAAGCTCGTCTGATTTGGTCTTTAAATAAAACAAGTATCCTTGAGTTTATTTAGTGGAGAGGTTTCTAATAAAAGTGTGTTTGGCTGCAAGGAGTGTGTGTGTGTGTGTGTGTGTGTGTGTCTTTAAATGTGTGAACTGGGCTGTTTGGTTGCAGGGTCGTATCCTCCAGTCTGTAAAAGCAGGTTGTCTTTTTTTTAAGTGCTCCTGCTTCCTGTATTAACTCTGGTCTGTTTGTTATCTGTCTGTCATATGTCTGAAGTACCGACTGTACTTCTACTGTCACCAAATACTTTCCTGTTTGCCGCTGCTTTGATTTTTGGATTTTGCATTTCTTCTCTTGAAACTTAATTTTGCCATCGATTTGATGTCTTCGTTTGATGACCTTCGACCCTTGAGTCCTGCTGAACCCTTCTTTCTTTTCATCCTTTTCCTCCTTCTTCAGTGAAATACTGTTTTTGAGAATCTATGTTTTTTCACTGTTGTTGATGGATGCACTTTGTGATGGAAACGCGTCTCCTGTGAAGGACAGCAGCCCTGAATCAGACGGATCTGTCAGGATGTTCTGTTGTCATAGTTTTTATCTCTACAAATCCAATTTCATCCAGTTTGTGTCGGACCAACATCAAAGCTTGGAAAACTTTTCTGACTAAAAATGCCACAGAAAAGCAGGGTTTGATATTTTCACTATCCCGTGAAAAGCACTTATCTTTAACACATAATCTTTTCATGAGACAAAAAACAGCCCTGTGTTAGTTTTCTAACAGTGTTTCTTATATTTTTTCAAGTGTTGTCAATGTTTTATTCAGCCTGAGGAGAATCAGTTTCTCAGTCCAAGAACGAACACAAAAAACAAAAAATCTCTACAGAAATGCTGAATTTAGCTTTTTAATTTCTGCGTCATGGAAATTAAAATGCTAAATTCAGCATTTCTGTAGAGATTTTTTGTTTTTTAATGTCACCCAGACTTTCTCTGCCACAATAACAAACCTTTCAGATCCAACAATGGAGGAACAATGACGGTGCATTTAATCGAAGAGAAGCTCGCTACAATCTCATTTATAGTCTCATGATAAAGATCCTGTTTTCACTCACCCACAGAAAAGATGAGAAAAGCTGTGAACTAACAAACTAACAGCATGGCTGAGTGTGGACAAACGGCTGGAACTTCCCTCTAACAGCTTCATGTGAAAGTGGAAAAGTGTCCTGCTGCTGTCACAGAATGCTGTCTGTGCCTTTTCCCCGCTGTTTGCCGAGTCGGCGTCACGACTAAACGCTCTGGTGGCGACAGGTTTGTTTTCATGCTGGCTCTGTTGGTATCCAGCTCTGGAGATAATGCATGGACAGACACGGAGGGAGCCCCCGCCGACTCGGCCCGGCCGCTGTTCGGCTCCTTGTGATGCAGCAGGAGAGGGTCTGTGCACGCCGCTGCTCCGCTGGTTTGTTGTGATTTCCTGTGTCACCGATGCCTGAACTCTCAAATTAGCGAAGTCAGAGAGAAGGTTGAGAGGCAGCCGCTGAAAGCATGAGGCAGAACGACGAGAAAGAACGAACTGAGAAAGATGGTGCAGACGCTGGACGTGTAATCCCACTACTCTGAGCTGTAACTACAAATGTAACTCATTACTTTTTACAAATATTAATATCTATATGACGCAGGTACAATTACTAAAATTTAAATGGGCTCGATACTTTTGTCTTACGTGAAAAAGTTCGCTGCCTGTTCCCCTGATTGTCTGGTTTATCGTGTAGCATCGCCCAACCTAAAGGTGGCGCTAGACAGTTCAGGAAATGTGAGTTTGCTCTTCATCACAGTGATTTTAATGTTTGTAATATAATCTAAACAAATGGTTATTCAAATGGAAACATCGTGTGGTGTTTACAGGTAGGAGTGCGAGGAATTGCTGCCCCCTGGTGGTGGTCCTGTCGCACACCGATCCATAGCTATGTGTGCTTTAATAAGAGAACTGAAGCAGACATTTAAAACTAATGTAAACGTCACTTTCCCTGTTAACAGTTTACTTTCATTTGCAGTATTTGGTAAAGCAATTTGATTCCTTTTGGAAGAAGAAACCAGTAACTGTCACTGATCACTAGCTTTTAGTCAACGTCATCGTTAGATTGAACTCAGGACAAATGACGTGTGGGTGAAAAGTTAAAGTCTGATGCTACACTTCATGTTTTTCAGCAAACTCTGACAACTGATCGTTACATCACATCATGTTTTTGTTTGTTTTTGAATTGGCGTAAATTTTCATTCAGTCTTTTCTCCTTTTTTTTTTTCATGTTCAGCACAGAGGAAATCCTCGGCAGTGGGTCACAGCTCTGTTTCTCATTTCCCCGTTCAAGGCCAAAGCTGCCCAGCTCTCCTGTGTTTCCTCTGTGTGTGTGTGTGTGTGTGTGTGTGTGTGTGTGTGTGTGTGTGTGTGAACTCTTCATACCTTCAGGAGATTGTTTCCCGTGCAGCCTCATTCCAGCCTCGCTCGTCGCTCAGCTCTTGTCAGATCAGCTCCAGCTGCTCGTGCAGATAACGTTTTGTTCTCTTTAGCCAAGTTGCCGTCGCTGTTTTCATCCACAGATCCTTTAACAGGATCATTTCAGCCGATCTTGGTGGTTGACTTGTGGCTGAGCTCACAGTGTTTGTCCCTCGCTCCTCTCTTGGTTCAGACCAGCACTGCCTGCTCGTGTTGCTGCTGTTGCTCTGTGATCACTGGAAACCAGACAGAAGCTCTTCTCATGAGAGATGAAATGTTTTTAATCAAACACAAACTCTATGTTGTCTCTAACCTCAGTGTCAGATTATAGACAAAATAATTGGATCTATACACAAAACTTTTACTTCGTCTTTGCTCCTGTCACTTTAATCACATTAAATTCCCATAAATCTGAGAGAGCGGCATAAATACAACACAAACATGAAGAAGACGAAGACAGCTGTGTTTGAACCGTCTCAGACAGGATGCATGCAAACACACAGTCAAGGCAAATGAACAGACTCAAATTTTAAGTAAAACTATGAAACATGGCTTTCAAACAAGCTTTATACCATTATAACACATTTCCAATCCGAGGGCTCCTGAGAGTGAGCTGAGTTTGGCTGGTAGCTGTTTAGATAAGATAAGATAAGATAAGATAAGATAAGATAATTCTTTATTGATCCCTCATAGGGGAAATTCGGGTGTTACAGCAGCACAAGCATACAATCAGGTAGAAGTATAAAGTATACAAAATAAAAAACTATAAGAAACTATATAAAAAAAAGTACAAGTGGAACCTAAAGTGGCTTAGTGAAGATAAAGTGACAACATCAAATAACAAAACAGCAGCAATGAGAATATGAGGTAGATAATACAGCATAGTTATGTCAGTAATGCAGCCAAATGTAAATATTGCAACCTGAGAAATAAGATAACGGTCTAATGAATATATATATATAGAGAGAGAGGTATGTACAACTGAGTTCAAATGGCAGATCCAAAGTGACTTAGTGAACATGACAAAGTGACAATACAGTCCAGCAGCAAGTATTGCAGTATGAATGAATGAATGAATGAATGAATGAATGAATAGTGCAAGCATACGGTGTAAACCACATGTTATTAGTCCTGAGTGCAATAGTCAGTGTGTGTGCATATGTGTGTGTGTGTGTAGTGTGTGTGTGTGTGAGAGAGAGAGAGAGAGAGAAAGAGAGAGGGAGGGGGGGTGAGGGCGCTCAGTTCTGCATCTAGGTGGGATGATGCGCTGACTGAGAGAGCTGCCCATCTGCCACAGTTCATCATGGAGAGGGTGAGAGGGGTTGTCTAGGATGGCTTTGAATTTGTCGGTCATCCTCTTCTCAGCCACTGACTCCAAACTGTCCATATTCTTGGAGAATAAAAAAAAAGCCTCTGAATGACACATGACCTGACGCCACTGTTCTAGATTCCCCTCTGTCCCCTCGGCTTCAGGAGGAAACGCTGGTGAAAAACAAACCCTCCACCAGCCACAGAATTAGCTTCAGGTTAAAGGTTTTCTTCCAACGCATTTTGCACAGAAGCATGTTGCCGTGCAGTCTGGCAGGAAGCGGAGAGGCGGGAGCCCGCAGGAGGCGGGGCCAAGCTGCTCCTCGCTGGCAGTCATTGAGTCAGTCCGGCTCACCTGCAGCTCCTCACACACACCCACAGAGCAGGTGACAGCACGGTGCCTGACCTCGGGGTGGTAACGCCCTCCCCTCTTCTTCCTCACATGCAGGCCTCTTAGCCCAGCTCTCCCTGAGGCGGAGGAGGAGGGCGCTGCCGGACGCTCTGGTAGAGAATGGAACCTCCGGGCCGCGGCGCTGTGGTAAGTTGAGATCGGAGCGGAGACGCAGGCCCAGCCTCCGGCCATCCCTGGGCTCCAGGCCGGGATGTCCTGCCCCCCCACACCCCCACCCCCCCGCGTCCTCCGTCACATGCTTGCTCCAGTTCCCGCTGGTTGTCCCCCGCTGTGTTACCCGTGTCGAGGATAGATTTCAATGCTAACCTCACCGGGAGTAGCATTGAGCGTTGTCGCAAATGCATGAAAGCATTTTGTTTTGTGTAGTTTTTTTTTTTTTTAATCTGGTGCTCACGTTTCTTTGGAGTGCGAATTGTTGATGAGGACAATCAACAATGCTTTTAAATGGGCCAAAGAGCAGCTGGTGAGAGCGAGTCCTCCCTCCTTCCAAGGCTGCTCTGCTTGGTGTCGTTCAGTGATTCGGCTCATTATGCAGCATGTTTGTGGTTGTTCGCTCGGCCAGTGGCGATCTGCTTTCAAAACGGCTTTTTTTTTTACCTGAGCCAGAAAGCAGATGGTGGTGGATGGAGGCTGTCGGCCGCCATCTTCTTTTTAGCCTTGTGTTTTATTCTTCAAAGTTGTTACCTGGAATCACAAACACACAAATAGTTCGAGAGTTTAACTGCTGCTTCTTGTCTGGTTAAGAACAGACCTAAAGGAAACTTGGATGAACATGGACTCGTCAACGCTTTAAGATCTCCAACCTGAAGGCTCCGTCAGCCGGCTCGCCGCCTGGCATCTGAACAGGCAGCAGCTGACACTCATTTATTAGAGTGGCTCCCTCCGTTCCTCTTACGTTGCCTGGGAATGTGAAGCGATGCACACTGGGAGGAACAATGAGCAGACACTTAAAGAAAAGGCTGAAGAGCAGACCTTTAATCAGCCATTCATCACTGTCAGAGAAAAAACATACCCCCAGTCCATTAACACAGCAGTGCTAATTAAAGCTGCTGTCTGGGATTCACTGCAGCTCCGCCTCCCTGTCAGCGCCGGGGGGGTACTCGGTCCCTGAGGAAGAACAGGTCAGCAGTTCGGGAGCAACACGAGGCTCCTGGATGCTGCTCATCAGGTGTTCTGTGACGCAACTCCACACTTCCAATAAATGTTTTAAACTTTTTTCAGTAAATGTGATGTTTTTACCGTCACTATTTGTCCACTTGTCAAAATAACGTCTCTTGATTGGTCGACTCACTTATCCACTGGGATGCTTCAGCAAGAGTCACGACAGGTGATAGAGACTAGGGATGAGCCGGATCCTCGTTTCAGACGAGTATCCGTTACGGATAAAGCATTTTGGATGAATACGATTATGATACGAGTAAAATCCATCAATATCTGTGCTCGTGTTGAAGGAAAATCCTCATTGTGTAACTGACTGTCTTCGCGCTCTGTGATTGGCCAGTCACACACAGCGCCCGCCCCTTCCTACACAGACACGTCTCTGCACGTCTCTCCCAACATACGCACGGTGCATTTGACAAGACAGAGCTGAAAACGGCTCGCGACGCGTCGGTCACTGCCTCCGCTCAGGTCGGATTTTTTTTTTTTTAACCGTCTGCTTGCTCTTAATTTGACTGGTGATATGAAGTTAGTTGAAAAACTTTGCTCGTACTGAACGCGGTGCTTTTGAGAAGAATACAGTGAACAAGGCTGACATATTATTTCCCTGTTTGCCATCACTGGATGTTTGCATGAATCATGAAGTTCACACAGATCATTAAAAAATAAACAGTCTTACAGACCATTTACACACATACACACATATAGCTGAACATACAAATTAGCCTATATTAATATTATTATTGTATGTGGCTGCATGCAGTATCTGACACTTTCTCTCTGCAGTTCATGAAAATAATATTATAAATATTATTGAGATATACTGTATATAGGCTTTGAATGCAGTAGATTAGCAACTTCTGATCAATCCATATCAATTTCAGACTTAAAATAATGCACCGTTTGAAGCCCCACCCATTTCTGCACTCACTTCTGGTTTAGGCACCGCCCACTCCGAATACAGATACAGATAATGTAGATGGTTAAACAGATACAGATACAGATAATGTAGATGGTTAAACAGATACAGATACAGATAGTGGTGTACTCGCTCATCCCTGATAGAGACATTGGTGGGGCTTTATCATGTGACCTTTCAGCCACAGTATCTTTAACCATCGAGCCACTTTTAAACCCACCTTGACCCATGCGGGGAGGTGGAGCGTCCCGTCCCCGAGCCGGGCCCCTCAGCCGGCCTGGTTGGTATTCAGGCAGTGACGGAGGCATTCATCATCATCATCTCCTCCATCAGAGCTGATACTCCTCCTCGTCACACATCATCGTAAATGCATCCTGATGAGGTCACACACACACTCCCAGACAGATAAAGACCACGTGACCTCAGAGGGTGTGTGTCTCGTTCAGTGTGGCTCTGACACACGGCCCAGATGTTGCAGCGTGCTACAGTAATTAGCATGCCTGTGCTGTGTGCAGTGCTGTTGATATGCAGCCCATGTCTGGAGACAGAATTCTGTTTGGTCTCGCTGGCTTTGACTGGCTGCCGTGCTGGGAATCATCTCCCTCTCTCTCTCCTCTTGTTTCTTCATTCCTCTGCTTTCACTCACTGCACATCTATCTCTGCCTTTCAAATCACATCCAGTTCAATTCTAGTCAACTTTATTGGCATGAATGAGTGGACGGGAACAAACTTTTCCAAAAAGTAGGCTTAGTCATAGAGACAGAAAATACAGAGAATACAAGATGTGAAATATTGAAAATGGAAGAAATGAAGCCTCAGAAATTTAACACAGTTATGTTGCTGTTTTCAAAACAGATAATAAAACTTTAAAGTAAGAGTCTGTAGTGGAAATTAAGGTTGAATAAATGACTCAATATACAGTACAAAGCAAGTATAATGTATATGTATACATTTGCATTATATAGGCTCAGTGTCCCTCTGGAAGCCCCCCCCCCCCCCCCCACAGAGAACAAGCCATGATGAAATATTGAGTCAGATGGAGATCAGAGTGAACAACTCGTGTTTGACTCAGTTGAGTTCTGTTTGTATGAGCCGGCAGTAGAGTTAAATACGTAAAGTAACGGCAGCAGTAATCAGTCTAGATAGTTGTATGATTCTCACTGCAGCTTCGTAGCAGAGGGCTCGACTGGTGCTTCGTGAAGACGTTCCTGCATCTCAGACTCTTTTTGGATTCGGATTGACAAAATTTCCATAACCAGAAAAGTGAGTGTTGAAGGTTGTTGTTGGATGAAAACACGCCCTAGAGAGTAGAAATGAAATCCATTCATTTCAAAAAGAGAAATTAAAACCTTTCTTCCATATGTAAAAAAGAAGGTAAACGATGTAATGAGGTTACTTCTGCACCATTTTGAATCGCTCTTATCAAATAGCCTGATTTGTAAAGAACTGATCAGTGGTGGATTCTTTGTAGACGTGAGCGGCACTTCAGAATAAAAGCATTCAAATGGAACCTGCTCTGGGAGCCTTCCTGCTGTGGGCTGAAGTAGCCTGATCACCTTTTTGTGTTGGTGCTTGACTTAAACAGCGCCGCTCCGTGCAGGAAGCTGAGAGCGAGGTCGAGGGCTCACGTTGGAGTCGTCTGCAGTGGTGACTGTTCTCAGCGTCCGTTTCTTTGAGGATGTTTATATTAGGGATGAGCCGGATACTCGTTTCAGACGAGTATCCGTTACGGATAAAGCATGTTTGACGAGTACGATTATGATACGATTAAAATCCATCAATATCTGAGCTCGTGTTGAAGGAAAATCCTCATTGTGTAACTGACTGTCTTCGCGCTCTGTGATTGGCCAGTCACACACAGCGCCCGCCCCTCACTACACAGACACGTCTCTGCCATAGACTGTATGGTCTCTGCACGTCTCTCCCAACATACGCGCGGTGCATTTGACAAGACAGAGCTGAAAATGGCTCGCGTCGCGTCGGTAAATGCCTCCGCTCCGCTCCGATTTTTTTTTCTTTTTTTTAACCGTCTGCTTGCTCTTAGTTTGGCTGGTGATATGAAGTCAATTGAAAAACTTTGCTTGTACTGAACGCGGTGCTTTTGAGAAGAAGTGAACAAGGCTGACATATTATTTCCCTGTTTGCCATCACTGGATGTTTGCATGAATCATGAAGTTCACACAGATCATTAAAAAATAAACAGTCTCACAGACCACTTACACATATACACACATATAGCTGAACACACAAAGTAGCCTGTATTAATATTTTTATTGTATGTGGCTGCATGCAGTATCTGACACTTTCTCTCTGCAGTTCATGAAAATAATATTATAAATATTATTGAGATATACTGTATATAGGCTTTGAATACAGTAGATTAGGAACTGCTGATCAATCCATAT
The DNA here is from genome assembly GCA_037975185.1 of Centropyge bicolor. Taxonomy (NCBI): domain Eukaryota; kingdom Metazoa; phylum Chordata; class Actinopteri; family Pomacanthidae; genus Centropyge; species Centropyge bicolor. The sequence continues at coordinate 123,551 of JBBMOC010000258.1, read as the reverse complement.
CAATTTCAGACTTAAAATAATGTACAGTTTTAAGCCCCACCCATTTCTGCACTCACTTCCGATTTAGGCCCCGCCCACTCCGAATACAGATACAGATATAGATAATGTAGATGGTTAAACAGATACAGATAGTGGTGTACTCGCTCATCCCTAGTTTATATACCTGTTGTCAAACCCCACTCCGCTGAGGTGCCTTTTAGCAAGACACTGATGATGCCTTCAAATCAGAGTGGTCTTACCATCTTCAAGAGAACAGACTGTTTCAAATCAAAGCAAAAGTTCTTCAGCGTCTTGAGGTCTTGGGGTCTCACAAGTTTTATTTTGTTTGACCATTTGTGTGACTTTCTGAACAAGGCGAGATCCACTTTAGTTGTGGGAGGCCTCCACAGGCAGCAGGGATCTGATCTCCAGGGGCCAATTAAGCAGCAATTAAAAAGAGTTTCCTAAAGGTCCAAAGGACTGAAAGGCTGAATTTGAGAGAACATGGCAACCGTGTCACCTGAGTATGTAAGACCTGAACATGCTAACAGTGCTAACAGACTCACATCCTGCCAGCAGAGCAGAACATACAGCTGCATGTTGAACAGACTATCAGAGCAGTGCGTATGAATTAAGACTGAAAGCAAAGGGACAGTAAACGCCACATCTGGCTGCACCTACACACGTCCCCATTTAGATTCAGCACACATCTTTCTCCCTGCATCATTTCACGCTCCGACCACTCACAGTGAAGAATCCCCCGGGGCAGAACAGTAAACAGCGTTTGATGTCTCTGAACAGCAGCTGAGCCTCATGAAAGAGGCAGACGTGAAGAATGTGAGGCATGATGGGAGCTTTAAAACGTCTAAATGTGGCACAGAACGGCCTGAAAACCAGTGTTCATCTGTGGGTGTTGATGGAAGTGGAGTCGTTTTTTTCCCCTCAGAGAAAGGCAGGGGGCGCCGTACGTGGTGGTGGGAGGTTTGAGTGGAGAGGGTCTGTGGAGGTGTGGGGGTCCGTGAGGAAATGACTGAAGGACTCTGGAGGGAGTTCACCTGCTCTCTCTCTGCTTCTCATTCTCTCTGTGCGTTTGTGAAGTGTGTCACATGACCAAGGCCCGAACATAGTTTTCCTGAACGTTTCCTTGCAGGAAGTCAGTGATAGATCATCTGACCTTGTTCTAACTCTTTGCTGTATTTGTGCTGCTTGTTTCTAAATGTGGCCTGTATAAATACTTTATAGATCAAATCCTCACCTGGAGTTCATCACCAGGAAACTCTTCGAACTTGCTGTCCATCAGAGAGTAGCATTCGTTAGTTAAAGGTCTGACAGTGAATAACAGTATCAAGAGTGTTTTACTGCAGTTAGCTGTCGAGTCACTTCATTAACATTATCCTTGTTCTCTTAGTTTCTTTTTCTCACCCATGTTTTTGCACAAATATCAGATCCACTATCATCCAACTCTAGGTTTAAATCAGAGCACAAGACTCCTCTCAGTTTATGTTTATTCATCAATATTTCACACTTGTTGAAGAGTTTGTCTCAAACTTTACCAACGTAATCACCGTTTGAGTTTGTGTCCCAGCTGATACCTCAACTGTTTTCAGCACTTCGTCTTCAACTGACGCCTCAACTGTTTTCAGCACTTCGTCTTCAAGTGACGCCTCAACTGTTTTCAGCACTTCGTCTTCAACTGACGCCTCAGCTGCTTACATGACTTGTAACTGACAGTTCAAGTGACACCTCAGTTGTTTTCAATGAGATAAGATAAACCTTTATACGTCCCACAGTGTGGACATTCACAATATTTAGACTCAGGGATAGAGGCTGAATGTCCAGTTGTAAGAGCCTTAGCGCCACACACAGGCAGGCTCAGCGGATGTTCTCCTTGTTGAAGAAAAGCTAAATGATAACGAATGCTGACATGTTGTTGTTGCCCATCAGCCTTTTTCCTCCTCTGTGTTTACGCCATGTTCAGACTCAGAGACGGTGAAACAGGTGACCATGAAAACCTGTGAGGGCCCACTTCAACCAATCAATTAATAATCGGACTGATGGGCAGAATCAACGATGGCACTAGTATCAATAAAACTGATCAGTTCCCATACCTAGTTACACTTCAGCTGATACTTCAAATGACACCTCCTCTGCTTTGACTGGCAGTTCTGCCGACGTCTCGGTGTTCATCCACCCTGACAGCACAGAGCACTGTAACTGTAAACACGAACACTCTCACTGACGCTTCAACCCCTTTTACTGCTTCTGCATTACTGGTACTGACAAATGAGATTTTAGCAGGAAATAAACGTTTACCTTCTTTGCACTTTTCAAGTCTTTTCTTATGTTTTAATCTAACTCATGGTGTAAAACTTATTTATTGTAAACGTTGGACGTCAGTTTGAACTAGATAATTGTCACTAATATTCGTCAAGTTTCGACACTGTCTAACTGGTCTCGCCACCCCCCCCCCTTTTCTCACATCCCAGAGAACCACTCCGCCCCTCCTGATGTCACCGGCTACACCAACAACACCGCCAACTCCACCGCCACCGACGGGATCCAGGTGGAGCGAGCCCCGGGCGCCGGCACCGCGGCCCAGAGACAGACGCCCAAGTACGGCAACGCCGAGCTAATGGAGACCGGAGACGGTGAGTCAGGGCAGGAAATGTGATCCGAGGAAGAGTTTGGAGTTTGTCCAGCTACGTTCACGGCTTCAATATAACATCTGGTCCTCAGACACAACCACCTGAATCCTCTGCTTCTTCCAAGTATCTGAAGCAGCCTGTGAAGAAGCAGCAGGTGTTGAGAGGGTTTGATGTGATGAAAAAGCTGTTTGCTAACACGTGATAACACGTGACCTGTCCACACATAGTTCAACAGGTGAACTCAGCCTGTGGGTGTAAAACATCTGCTGGAGTTTGCACCGTAGTTTCATCAGTTTTGTGTCTGTCAGAAGACGGTGAGTCAGACTCCTGTTGGTTTGTCTCATGTTTATTCAGAGTCGCAGGTGCTTTTGAACAAGACTCACCTGCAGCTGCTCCGATTTCATGTGTTTATTGTCTTTATACAGGTTTTGGGTCACATGAATCTTAAAAAGCTAAGTTTTAAAAGAAAACATCTTTTCCAACTTGCTTTTGTTTCACACTGTCTCTCCTCTCTTACAGTCTCTTATTTGAGTTAATGTCTTTTAAATTTTTCTTCCTTTTTAATGTTAAGAAATATATTTGTTGAAATCTCTAGTGATGCACATTATATTGCATCCAAATATGAAATTGGTCTGTAAACAAGTTCATTTTTATTATAAAAGGAAAGAAAGGTCAGAAAACACAAGCCTCACGTTCAAACTTTCCAGGTGGCTCGTTGTCTCAGTCGCTGTGTCATTTTTCTCTGCATTAATGTCTGAACAAAACAACCAATCAGAGCAGCAGAATGTCATATTTGTCAACTAGCTAACCAGCTCCTTGTTGTGGTCAGATGTGGGTCAGGCTTTTTAGCCTTTGGACAGATGGATCTTTTCCGCGGCCTCCTCAGAGATGACTGAGGACTTGGCTTTGCTCGTTTGGTGGTTTCATAGTTCCGTCCGCTCTGGGACGTGGAGCTGCAGCGGACGGGCTCGTTCATCAGACATGACGGATGCCGCCGTGGACGGAGACGTTGAACGCAGCTCGCAGGGAAGCAGCTCGACAGATCAGGTGCCAGAGTTTACAGACGGGAGCTCATTGGGACGTTTGGCTGAAAGAGACAGGACGAAGCTGAGGCTGTGTCTGAGCACTGGGAGGATCTCAGCAGAGATGATTCCTCTTTGTGTTCTGCTGCTTTCTGTTGCTTTAGAGTTGTGAAAATTCAGCTTGTGCCAGTAAAATGTACAATAATGTAATTATGATTGTATATTATTAAGCCAACCAAGAGCAAGAGATATTTTTGCACAGAGCAAAGGAGCAATTTTTTTTTCATTTCTTCACATTTTATGAACCTCGAAGTGGATTTTTATATTATTCCCCTTCTCGTTTCTGCTCCGTCTGACCCGGCTGCCTTTGCAGAAACTCCCAATGTTTGACACTGCTGGATGTTAAAATGTGTTCACACTAATGCAAAGTGAATTTTAGAGGTGGGGCAATTGCATTTTAAATCAGTGCAGATGTGAGTGAGTGAGGATTTTCACTGGACATGTTTGTGCCACAGGTTTATTTACGGTGAGAGTTGTTTTCACTGGGCTGCTGGAGTTAACATCTGTCCAACAGGCTGACAAGACATCGTCAGGTTTATACTAATACTGAGTAAGATTAGCTTTGTGTTCAGTCCAGCCGGGGAGGAAACAACATTTTCAGGGAAGTGAGCGACGCCTCCAGCAAAGGTTGTTCATTCTGTTGGTTCTCTCATGAAGATCTGCTCTCCACATCATGATGGAGACAGAAATAGAAAGCTCACAGGAGAAGGATGTAACATCCACAGATCAGCACTCGCTGCCTCCTCAGGATTTTACACCACATCGTCTCCTTCATGGTGATTTAACAGGTGCTCAGTTGTGTCTTTGGCTCCAATCAGCGCTGCCAGAACATCTATGTGTTTCCAGCTCTCCTCTCCATCTTCAGGCTCCACAGTCTGTCACAGGTTGAGCATCAGTCTTAATCAAAGAGACATCTGTCCCTCGAGGAGACGCACCACTTCAACGTGGATCTGAAACTTTGGGATAGAGGTGTGCGATACTGCAAGATTTGGTATCGATCCAATACCAAGTAAATACAGGGCCAGTATCGCCAATACTGATACCAATACAGATACTTTTCATATTTAAGGTTGATGTACCATCACACTGCTGACCCTTAGGTGTTTTTGTGGTTTTTCCTTGGGATTATTTGTTATAACCAAGGACAGAATTTGGGCAAAGTTTAAGTTTAAAGGCGACTGCAAAATACTTTGTTATCAAAAACAGAAGCAATAGAGCAGTAAGTAAAAAATTTTCCCCCAAACATTGTTATGTGTACATTTTTTTCTTAAAAAAACAAAGCGAAAAAAATTATTATATCAGAGCAAATTAAAACAAAATCTTTTTACAGGTAGAGTGTTGAGAAACTACAATACAAACAGAGAAAGAGAGAGAGATAGGGAAAGAGAGCTGAGTGGCCTGCCGCCGCTGAGTTATGTGACGGTACAACATCAGAGCACAAGGGAGGAGGAGCAAAGTGCGCCTGCTCCACGCTGAGAGTGAGACAGGAGAAGCAGCAAGTCCAGCGACCTGGCTGTCGCCTCTTTGACGAGACCACACAAGCACATACAAGAGCCAAAATGATATTAAAGTATCGATCTCAACACGCTAGTATCGATCCGATAGCGATACCAACTTGGTATCGATATTATCGATATTTGGATCGATCCGCCCACCTCTTCTTTGGGATGTTTCTGTGTATCAAGCTGAAGCAGCGGGTGAACTCCGGACGCCGCTCAGTGGAGAGTGACACTGAAATTTGTGCCCTTGTGAAAGCACAATTAGGAGTTTAGACTTGGACTTCATATATGTGTGTGTGTGTGTGTGTGTTGTCCTCTGCAGGTGTCCCAGTCAGCAGCAGAGTTTCAGCCAAAATCCAGCAGCTCGTCAACACTCTGAAGAGACCCAAACGGCCGCCGCTGAGGGAGTTCTTTGTCGACGACTTCGAGGAGCTGCTGGAAGGTAACGACTGAAGAACTCGAATGCATCATCATCTTCAACAAGCTGCTCAGTCCTTGTGTTGTTTTCTGGTTTTATTTTGTACCGTACTACATCACAACACACTTAACTCTCAGAGAGTGTGAGACAACAAAACCAAAACAAGAAGTGTGGCATAAAAACAGTGACATAGTTTGCTCCGCTGCTGAAAAATGAAGTGCAAAAAAGCTGCAGTTCCTCGAATAACCACTAGAGCAGGCCGCAGAAGGGAGTCAATTACATTTGAGCCCCATGTTAAAATGTCAGATTTTACGACAGAAAAAAACATATTTACAGCCTGGTTCAAAACATGGCTCTAGTCTCATAAGCTGTTTTTCTACTCCATGACAACTCTGGGGAGGGGGGGGGCGAATTTTTTTATAAGGCGTTGGTTTAAAATATACAGCATACATCATTATGCACAATTCATAGCTGTCAATCTAAGTGGCGCCACTTTGATTGACAACTAGCCACTGACGGTCTAATGGGCGTCACCCCGGCTAATTCTAGTCACTTTAACCTAGCTGGTTAGCCGTAGCTAGTTTGATTATTTCCAATAAAGCGGCTTTTTTCAGCCAATAGCGTTCATTCGACCCGCCTCAGCTCCGCCCTCGCTCCACCTCTTTGTCCATATTTGGAGTAACCGGAGGTAGGCTACCAAGATGGCTACGCACTACGATTTGCTTCATTTTTGCTCTTCAGAAACCTATGGGTGACGTCACGGACACTACGTCCATATTTTATACAGTCTATGGTTCTGACTGTGTTTTTGATGTGTATTTGTGCTTATGAACATCATGTCCTGGGGTCAGAAAAAGCCAGTTGTGAGAGGCTGGACTCTCATCAGAATCACACTGAAGCAGCATCTTTAAATGTTGAAACCAATCTGAACTGTACCAACTTTATGACATCATATCGTCCTCCAGTCCAGCAGCCAGACCCCAACCTGCCCAAGGCGGAGGGGGCCCAGATGATGGCCATGCGGGGGGAGCAGCTGGGCGTGGTAACCAATTGGCCCCCGTCTCTGGAGGCGGCCCTGCAGAGGTGGGGCACCATCTCTCCGAAAGCCCCCTGCCTCACCACCATGGACACCAACGGCAAACCGCTGTCCGTGCTCACCTACGGTAAGAGACGCCTCGGCTCGCGCTGATCCAGGTGAGGGACGAGATGTGTTTTTAGGGTTGAAGGGAAACAGTTTTTTTAGCTCTGAAATCAAATGTCAATCTTTAATTTTTCCTCCTAACTTTGGGCTTTTTTTTGTAAAATAAATATTATAACGTGGCAGTCTCTTTTTTTCAAATGTAAACTCGCTGGTTGTGACAGAAAAAAGCCAAATTTAGGTTTAAGGACAACTGAAGTATTGAAATATTTAGAGGTTTGACTGGAAGGTTTTGATTGATTTAATAGAAAATAGGACCTGATGTTTGATGCTATCTTTTGTTACTTGACAGTTTTCAATGCTACATGAAGAGTTTGTGCAGAAAATGGCGTCTTGTGCTCGGTCAGATTTTCCTGGATTTCTAACTGTTGAATGATTTTGGCCTGTGTTTGATTATTGATTATTGACCTAAGATATGAATGTGAGGCTGTTTTTATGAACGTTTGCACTGAACACATGAACATAGATGAGGTGAGCTCAGTGCACCCAGATCAATCATCCGAATCAATCAGTTCTCAATGTTCAGTCAGAACATGTGATCAATACTACTTCTGTGGAATATGCAGCAGGGTTCGCTTCCCGTCCTTTCATCACATATGGTGGCTTTCACAAGCTGATTAACTGAAGCACCAAACAATGTTTAACACCCGCTGTGTGAGCATAATTCCACTAATGGCAGCCAGACAGAGCGCTAAGCACATTAGCACAGTGTGAAAAGACGCTTTCAAGAAAGCTGCTCTGCTGCAGAGGGAGAAAAACTTCTCCATCCCAAAGGCCAGAACATGTTTTCCAATGGAATATTATCTGAGGGACATGTCCAGGACGACTGTGAAGGTCAGGCCTGTGTTATTTTGAAAACTTTTTTTTACTTATTAGTATCACTTTTTTCTATATGTGGGAGCTTTGGCTCCAATAACATGGACAGTGATTTTCATTCACCATCATTTTGGTGCTTTCACACCTGCCGTGTTTAGAGCCGGTCGTTTGTCTCTGGACTAATTACACACCTTTAGTTTGGATCCCAAAAAGTAATCTGATTACCACTGGTCTTTTTTCTTAGCTGAGTGGACTGAGTGAATTTTTCAACCATTAATGTTAAAGAGAGTAAAACTACATTAACCAGGTCATCAGTGGAGCCTTCATAGCTGAGTCATCATTCCTCAAAAGTGTAACTACACTTCGGTGGCTATGGGGACCACAAGAACTGTTAGTGAAGGTCTGGACCCGATCCAAAGTGAACCCAAGAACCATCAGTCCAGGTCACCTTAGATCAGAGCATCATTAGACCTGATCCAAAGTGTGATTCCAGAAGCGAACACAAAAACTCACTGTGATGTGATCAGAGTTCATATGGACTCTGGATCCAGCCCGACACAGGGTCCAGGGTCAGGTCTCGTGTTCAGGAGCCAGGTGGACCAGTGAGGACCTGTGCTACCAGGTTCTGGTTCCACAGGAGAACTGTGAGTGTGAACGAAGTGATACTTGACTTTTCAGTAACACGTTTGGTGACGGAGCAAGACTGTTGATCCTTCACACAATCCTCACCTCCTGTCACAGCTGTGGTTAGTTCTTTATCAAAGCACGTCACATCCGACTGGTGTTTTTGCCATCAGCAGGGGCCGCCTGACACTGAGCTGTAGACTCCTGCAGCTGAACTATAAACCCGTCTTCAGTCTATGATCTATCAGAAAACACAGTAAACATGGAGGGAAGCGAGTCTTTGGCAGCGGGACGTGAGGAGACAAACACCCAGCCCCCCCCCCCCCCCCCGAACTCGCTCAGAGCAGCCGAGTCACGTCCCAGCCCCCGGCTCAGGGCCACAGCTTACGTCTATATTCAAATTGGAAGAGATGCTTTTGTTCAGCAGCTGAAGACAACAGACCCGAGTCGTTCATCTCCCAAACGACAGCGGAGAAAATGGCTTGAGGTCCAGAGGGCGTGAAGAGGTTCACCGTGGGAGCTGCCTCTCTCAGGTCGGACCTGGCTGCCACAGCAGAGATGCACATGAACACAGACTCACACTCACGTCTTCAAACTCCAGCCGTCTCAGAGCGACACTGAGAAAGACTTATTTTAGTAAAGCCATTAAAATTGAATCAAGCGTTCATTGTGAAGAAGAGTCGACTCGAGGACAGAAGTTTCGCTGGCGTTCCCCAAAGCTCTATTTCACAGTTTCAACCAGCTGGAGCCGTCTGGTCCTTTTATCATTGTTTTGTCCCACAAGAGGAGCAGCTGTGTCATGAAAAACCTTTAACTCCAGTCTTTAAGATTTTCATTTCAGCAGAGCAGGAAAAGTAAACTGAGAGAGATGAAGCTGAACAGAAAGAGAAGAATTAAAGAAGGAAGCGTGACGTTTTACACAGGATTGTTTCTTACAAACTGCAGATAAATCTGAGTCCTGCAAACTCTAACGAATCCCAGCAGCTCCTCCGTTCAGATAAATACAGGAAGAAGTAGAATATTTCCCAGGACTGTGTACAAGTACCTCTGGCGAGATTAGAGTGTGTGTGTGTGTGTGTGTGTGTGTGTGTGTGTGTGTGTGTGTGTGTGTGTGTGTGGTTGCGTGTGTGTGTGTGAGTGTGAGTGTGTGTGTGTGTGTGTGTGTGTGTGGTTGCGTGTGTGTGTGAGTGTGAGTGTGTGTGTGTGTGTGTGTGTGGTTGCGTGTGGTTGCGTGTGTGTGAGTATGTGTGTGTGCGTGTGTGTGTGTGTGTGTGTGTGAGTGTGAGTGTGTGTGTGGTTGCGTGTGGTTGCGTGTGTGTGTGAGTGTGTGTGTGTGTGTGTGGTTGCGTGTGGTTGCGTGTGTGTGAGTATGTGTGTGTGCGTGTGTGTGTGTGTGTGTGTGTGAGTGTGAGTGTGTGTGTGGTTGCGTGTGGTTGCGTGTGTGTGTGAGTGTGAGTGTGAGTGTGTGTGTGCGTGTGTGTGTGTGAACAAGCTGATTTGTGAGGAGTGAGCTCGCAGCTGATGATGAGGTGATATGAGCGCTCACCAGACTGTGAAATGTCTTCAGCCAGCGCTCAGGACTCCTCCACCGGAGAGACAACAACACGGTGAGAGAGAGTGTGTGTGTGTGTGGTGTGCAGTGCTGAATCTAAATCTCAATCTCTCTCTCTCTCTCTCTCTCTCTCTCTCTCTCTCTCTCCTCCTTTATCTCTCATTCCTGTGGCGTCTTCCCTTTGATGTCGGCCGACAAGGACAAACTTGTTTTGTTTCTTCCTGTCGAGTCGTCCCCCCCCCCCCCGAGAACAGAGAGAATTCATGATACCGAAATCTCCCGCTGTCCTTAAACTCAACCCTCACCGCACTGCACTGCAGATAACCTCACAGGAGACTCATATTTCTATTCATAGGAAAAAAAAAATTCAGAGCCGAGTGTCTCAGGGAGCTTTGATCCTCTGTGAGCGATGCAGCTGATTCAGTATTGATCATCGAATCACGTCATCGATAAAGACCTTTGAACTCTGTTCGGCACGTGGAGGACACGTGTTTTCACTATTTCCAGCCTCTGTGTGTTTCTATGGTTTTCTTTGCTGTGAATATCTCATTTCAGAACAAAAGTGCTCAGTTAAATTAAACCGTTTTCCTTCAGGACCACAGCAGCTGGATGAGTCCTTCACCAGCAGCTTGAGTAATGTCTCCCACTCTGACCACACCTGGAGCTGCAGCTCTCTGATTCAGACTCTGTTCAGCAGCAAAGATACTTTCTGACATGCCAGCGGGAATCCTCCTCCTCTGATTGTTGAACATGTTTTCCAGCTGGAGGAGGGCTGCTTGTGACCTGCAGGGGGGGGGCACTGTTACTGCCGAGGCGCCCTTGAACTCCGCCCCCCTGAACCAGCCTCCAAATTCACTCAGGGTCACTGAAGTTCCTGCAGCTATAGAATAAACATGCAGCTGTTAGAAGAGCTGTATATTTGCAATAATCAGTGTTTTTCCAATTGTTTAATGTTCATCAAATATTCATTGCATCGAAGTCGTCATTGCTTTATGATTTATATTGAAGTGCAGTCACTCCAACTCTGCCTCTGTTTGCGGTTTCCTTCAGTCTCCTCTCGGCCTGTTTTCCTGGTGGGATCCCTAAGCTCTCCTTTTCTTCAATTCATTAGCTCTGACAAACATCAGAAAAACCTCATTTAGTGTGAAAAACAATGAGGAATTCACGGCGGATCGCTCATGCATAATATGTGCGTCTGCCAGTCTGAGTGAGGAGAGAAGAGAAAAGGATGGAAATTGATTCTGCTGTGTGAGTGATGGCGTTAATGAACTCCGCCTGGCTGCTGAGATGAAACTGATCGGGAAGATGGGATAATATTATTTCACTTAATACTTGCAGGGGGGTGTTTAAAACGGCAGTTATTTTCCGTCTGTGACATTAACCTGTTTGTCTCATAAACTTTTTGAGTTCTTTTTAAAAAGAGGTAAATTGATTCATGTTTTCAACATTTAAACTAATTCTATTCGTCAAGATACCGAAACACTTTATCACTTTAATTACATGCTGATGACGCTCATCTGGCTTCTTCTGATGTGCTGTGGTTGTGTCTCTGTGTGTAAACCATCACTGTACATGGATCCAACTACACCACGCTCAGGAGGCGGAGCGTTATGAAATGTGTGTGATCATCTCCGGAGCAGTCCGCCCGAGCTGAAGTAAAGCCTGTTAGCGTTGAGGGTCATGTCAGTGCAGTAATGTCTTGCACATGTGGAGTCATGATGTCATCCTTTGTTCCACTATACGATCACGAGAGTCAAACCAGGGCATGTGATCTTTTCGCAGGACGACAGAAAGTTTCCAGATGATCAGCGCTTTGATCTCGTCATTGTCACACTCTGTCACTGGACTCTGTCATGTCACACCTGTTTGCTCTGTATAGTTTAATGACTCCTGGTGTCTGTCTTTAGGAAAACTGTGGTCCAGAAGTGTGAAGGTGGCCTACAACCTGCTGCACAAACTGGGAACCAAGCAGGAACCACTTGTCAGACCTGGAGACCGGGTGAGTTCAAAGAAAACAAAAACCGATGAAACTGATAAACTGAGCTGGAGGAAAAAGCTCAGAGTGACGCACTGACTTGAAGCCAGCAGTGTTGTTTTTGGCAGCCATTTTAGTTTTAGTCACATTTTAGTCATTTCTATATGTGAGTTTTGGTCCAGTTTTAGTCAATGAAAACTCTAAAAGGTTTTAGTTTAGTTTTAGTCAGTTTTAGTAAAATAAGAATTACTAGTCTTTTAACAAATTAATTTATGTCAATAAGCATTGGAAATTGGAATCCAGACCAGACTAAAACCTTTTTGAGTTTTTGTCGACTAAAACTGGACTAAAACTATCACATATAGAAATGACTAAAATGTGACTAAAACTCATCACTTCGTCGACTAAAACTAAAGTGGCTCCCGAAAACAGTTAGATTTAGATGTGAGACTGCGCACGATGCACTTCAGCCTTGGCTCGACTTCAGATGAGACCAGAGCTGTGATGAGCGAGATGAGCCTGACAGGTTGCAAAGGTTAGGGGGGGCGGTGTCCCAGTGGGGGCGAAGAAGAATAAGTAAAACCCTAAAAACGAAGACAGACGGTCAAGTAGCTTTTTGAGGTTGATGTGTTTCCAAAGCCAATTGGATGAATTTCATCATTCTCAGTCTGATGTGTTCATGTCAGCTGATTTCTGTTTCTCGGCTGAGCCAACAGAGCTGCTCATCCACATGTCACAGTGTCAGCAAGACACTCAGACCCAAACTGCTCCAAACTGCATGGTTTGAGATGCCGCACTGTCCCGGAAAAACGTCCGGAATATTCTGGATAATCCACCGATTTGGATGTTTTCAGTTTTCACAAGGACAGATTTCGTCAGTCGAATGTAGTTTGACTGAGATTCGTTGCTGTGGAAAAGTTCACATGTAATTTTTCCAGCAACACAAAGAAAATTCATTCCCAGTTTCTCCTCGTTCTGTTCGGGTGGAAGCAGATTTTCCAGAAAAAAACCTGAGCAAACAAACCCAAACTGTCTACGAGGCTTCGTCCCACCAGAGCTGAACGAGGAACTTGCCTTGCTCAGAAACAGCTGGACTCAAAAACATTCGACCTTTTCTCCTGTTAAATCATCACTGAGCAGCTGGTGAAAAAAAAAAAGAACAGTTTACCGACATAGACTCTCAGGAGTTTGAGCACAGGCCATGACTCAGTGTTGTAAACATGGACACATGCGCAGTCCTTCCTGTCACTGTACTGGTCTCATCACACCCTCCACACATGAACACACCGGTTCCCTAAAGGTTCCACATGTGTCCGCTGCCATGTGACCCCCCCCCGCACCGTCTCTGCTCTCCTGCTCGTCGCTCTCTCATCTTTATTTTAAGCTCAGCTTCCTGCTCGGCTGCAGCTCCAGTTGAGTCGATGCCGCTGTGTGTTTTTATGTCTCTCAGCCGGAAGGGTGTGTGTGTTTTAATGACTGCACAGCTCCGGTTCCTTCCCGCTCGGCCTCAATTACAAACTGGTCTTTTTCACAGTTCTGCTGAAGTTATAATGAGTCGCACACAGAGAAATTACAGTGCTGTGTTTTTTTTATTGTGACGGAGGAGCAAGTCTGTCCGGATGATGACAGACACAAGTTTTACTGAGGGAGTGTCCACTTCAGTGCTGATTTATGAAAACACACTCGAGGTTGTGTAACTGGAAGAAAAAGCTCACAACAGTTTCAGAAAACGAGCCTGGAAGAGAATCATATATGGTTTATAGCTTTGACCTTCAGAGCCAAGACATGTCGGAATTTGAGATGATCGACTGCGTTTGTTTTACGTTTTTATATCAAGTGATGTAATTGTTTTTCTCAGGATCCAAGAAAGCAAACTATTGCAAATGATTAAGTTCACAAAGCATTTCTATCTGTTTCTTTTATCTCTAATAATAAAAGTATAAATGTATTTGTATTATTTGGAATATTAAAATTGTCCTTTAAAAAAACTAAGGCAAACATTTTAAATTAGATTTTTAAAATAATACTTGCTATCTCAACAGACAGTTCTCGTTTTTCTCATCCATTAATTAGCTGCTTTCCTCCTTTTTTCTCCTCCTCAGTGTCTCTGTTTGAACACATGCTCAGAGGTTATCGTCCTCTCAATATGACAACAATACGATCAAGTTTAGCTCAGACGCTGCAGAAAACTCATCCCAGATTTCCTTTGGCTTTGTAGCAAACTTCTCAGTTTTGATTGAAGTTGTGAATGAACCTTCAGTAACTGGACAGAATAATGCTGTATGCTGCAGGTGTTAGTCTGCAGGTGAGGTGACAGGGAGGCTTCACCAAAGATCTTCAGCAGCAACCAACAACAAAAAATAAATAGAACCACACAAACGTAATTTTCAAACATGTTTGATATTTGTGTGAATCTGATGTCCAAATCGAGATCCGGCGAGGAAAGAGAGGACTTTTGAAATGTGTTAGCTGGTAACTTGAATGTGAGGGACAGCTTCAGGGGAAACATGAGACACGAGATTAAAAAACCACGTTGAGAATAAAGAGATGAGGCGACGTCGTACGTGTGTTTGTGTCTGGTCGGGTTCAGCACTCGACTCATCAGGTCCAGGTCCTTTCCTTCCCTTTGTGAAGTGTTCTTACACAGTATGATGTTGTCGAATCTCTGCAGCCTCGTGCTCACACACACACACACACACACACACACACACACACACACACACACACTCGTCGGCAGATGAAACCTGAATGGCTCCGATGAGACCTGCACATGTCAACATCAGTCCTGTTAAAGCATCATTACACCGCTCTCATTCACTCAGCTGCACTTAGCTTATAGCTCCGACCTCGTGAACACACACACACACACACACACACACACACACACAGAGCCCAGCACTGTGCATGGAAGCCATTAAGCAGCACTTCAGACTGGGTTCACCGTTATCATCAGGACATGCGACCGGAGCCAGACTGGATCCAACATGGCCGAGCAGCAGGCGAAGGCTCTCGTTAAAGGAACACGTTGGATCTGTTGTTGTCATGTTCATGTCGTGGGTGTAAGATGTCAGATATGAAGCTTCTGCACAGGAAATGTGTCTCAGATGAGCTTTAGTGGCCTCGATGTGATCTTTGAATGATTCACCGAGGGAGAATGGACAGAATGAGTTTACAGAGGTGACATCACTACACAGGAGCTTATCCAGACTTTTGACTGTCACTCTACATGTTCATTAAAGCAAATAGCAGGTTGAGTTCAGAACCAGTTCTCAGGACCGAACCCTGCCTGTAGGGGAAAGATCACATCGAATTTTGCTCCAACTTTTTTCTTTATATCGTATTGACTTGCCGTTTTTGTTGCTCAGCTTTTCCTTCGTGTACATCCAGAGACTTGTGGTCACACCTGCTGCTGTTATATAAGAGTTTAACAGCTGAACGTAGCCTCAGTGTCCCAGAAATACTGTTTGAGCTGAAGAGGAGATGATGCTGAATACACAGAGAGAGACTGGAGAGGGCTGAGGAGAGGGAAGTCAAGCCGAGTGATGGTTGAGCGGTTCGTAGCCATAGCAGAACAACAGTCGATAAAGGAAGTTATGAGGGGAAGGATTTAGTGTGAGACACCGACCAGATGCCCCCGAAAGATTTAGCTTTCATCTTCTTTGATTGGACCCATCGGCTGAACGTCTGGCAACAGTTCACATCACTGATCGTCTTTCAGCAACACACACGTTTTATTATTATTATTGTTGTTGTTGTTGTTGTTATTTGTCAGATTTCTGATCCTTGGCTGTTTTGTCTTTTCGTTCTGTTCTAAAATCTGACTAAGTGAGAAGCATTATGAGATAGCTGCTTGGTCCAACTCTTCTCTCCTCCTGCCTGCAGGTGGCGCTGGTCTTCCCGAACAACGACCCCGCTGCCTTCATGACGGCTTTCTACGGCTGCCTGCTGGCCGAGGTCGTCCCTGTGCCGATCGAAGTTCCACTGACCAGGAAGGTGAGCTTTCATGACGCAGAGCTTCAACCACATACTGATGACAGAGGGTTAAGGAGAGCCTGTCAGCGAGCGTCTGAACGGATGAATCGTGAATTTAATCACAATATTTCCACATCCTGTAATTGGTTAAACGTTCTAGACTGAAACGAGATAATAATCTGCCCTTCTCATGAATGTAAACTAGAGAAGAAAATACACCTGCACTAAGAAAGAAAGAAAAACCGAAAGTTAAAAAGTAAAACATAGCAAAGAGAGAAGTTTGTAACGAGTGTTCACGACTTTAAATTCATCTTCTGTTTGTGAAACATGCTGTTGTTTCTGACGTGCCATCGACAGCTGGACAGATCAGATTTGCAGGATTGGTTGCAGGTCTGTTTTCATTGTATAGAAACTGACCTCCCTGAAACGTTTCCAGGACTGTCCAACCCCGACTGCTCGACGTCGTGTTCATGCACAGCTAAAACAGAACGTAGCGTATGCTGCCACGAGGAAGAGACGTCTGTGTTGTCCATGCAAACCTACGATTAGCTTCTTCTTTGCTCTTGAGAAATCCATGGTTGTCGTCACGGAGACCACGTCCATGTTTATACAGTCTGTGATGCAAACAGATGACAGATGGACGGAGACAGAGAGAAAGTGATGAAGAACCTGTTTCCACTTGTTTGGGACAGTTGGACCTCCGGCGCTCAGAGACGTTTGTGTTGCCATTTCTTGTTTGTCTTCACGTCAAACAGCGTTAGCGAGCTGAAGTCCAGCGGCGCTAACTCACACCAGCCAACGGAGCTAATTCTTCACCGGGGGATTGCGTTGAACACATGAGTCATGAGGAGGCGCCGTGGTCTGAGTCACGGTGCGGCGCAGAGGACAGTGAGCTCTGCTGAGGTGTAATCGGAGCCAAATGTCCCTCAAGAAACATGTCTGCTGTGGTCGCAGGTTCGCTTGAGTCACGGTCGGGATCGGCTGAAACGTCCTCTGGGAGGAACCAGGGGAGTGTGTGTCAGAGCCAGGGGGGGTCGGAGCGTGGGTTTGTGAATTCATGTTCCACAGATTTACAAAGTTTGAACAAAGAAGATGTAGAGTTACATAAACATGGATTAGTAAATGAATAGATGCAAAAAAAAAAGAAGCTGCAACTCTTCTGAATTTATTGGACGTTTTTTTTTAATCAACATCGTCATGTTTTTCATTTGAGAAGCAGCAGAAGGACTCATTGAACCACACTTTGAATCTGAGAGTGAACTGATTTAAGGCGATAAATGTTTTTGATTCTTTGTCTCTGTTACAGATTCAAACAACAGAACTTCAGGTTTATTGATTGGATGTTTCACAGCAAATAGGATCTTGGGAGTTGATGTCTCTGCTTTTGTTTTTATGGGTTTTTTTTACTTTCAGACTCAGAGTCTCTGTCCAACTGTACGGAGCAGAGACCAAGAAGCAGTTATTGATTGATTAGATCGTCACATTAGATCTCGGTGTCTCTCCCCAGGACGCCGGCAGTCAGCAGATCGGCTTCCTGTTGGGGAGCTGCGGAGTGACGGTGGCTCTGACCAGCGACGCCTGCCATAAAGGATTACCCAAGAGCCCCACCGGAGAGATCCCACAGTTCAAAGGTGTGACATGAACACACACCTGTGCACCTGCTGACACAGAGCTGGTGTAGAACATCAAGAATCCAGACTCACGTATTGGTTGATATTCGTTCCAAAATCTGTTCCTTTTTCCTGCTTTAGTGTTTTGTTTTGCTCGTGTGTTGAAGACGAAAATATGATCTGAAACTAAGACGTCACCTCCGAACCTTATTATCACAGTGCACGTGCGTCTTCCTAGCGCTGCACAAACTGACTGATGGTGAGGGTGCAGAGTTACAGTGCCTGAACTGAGGTCAGCACGATGACATCACACACAGGTGTTATAGATCAGATGATCCTGTGTGCTTTACCTCACCCCAGAAATAGACTTTTTAATAAACTTTTTTGAGGAAATGTTAAATGTAAATATATATTACTACATAATCTAACACATATTTAAAGATGATGTCTAGAAATATAAAACAAAACTAGAAAAATAAACATTGTTCTATCATTAAATTTTACACAGTTCTGTGTTTATAATCAGTTTATGCCAAAAAAAATCATAAAATTTCTTACAAAAAGAGTCATGAATTTTCAGGATAATGTAGCAAAGTACATTCTTATATATATATAGTTTTGTATATACAGTAATTCTAAAATGTTGAGAAAATCTCTGGGCCAAGGTTTCTGCTTTGTCAGAAAAGAAAATAAGGCAACATTTAGAAAAAGATCATGAAATTGACAATAAAATAGGAAACTGTTGGTCATAATACAATGAAATTAGATTAAATTGAATATAAGTGGGCTGAAAAAAATGGGCCAATACTGGACATGTGACAGACACTGATGTATGTTCATAAATACACTTTACACACACACTCCGAGGTCAGGGGTCAGAGGTCAGAGGACAGCCAGGCCTCTGGTGTTTCAGCTTTCCTGTGTCTCTCAGAAGGATGAATGAACAGACCGAAGGACGCGGACAGCGAGGTTGAGTAACGGGTGACAGAGAGAGAGAGAGTCAGTGAGGCAGAATTGCAAATCTATGGGAAACAGCTGACAAGAAGGAGGAGAGAAACGAATGGAAGGAGACTCATGATGAATGAAGAACAGAGAGACATTAGCACTGAACAGAGAGAGAGAGAGAATCTGAGTGATTAATAACGACTGTTTGCTTTTCAGTAATGGATGTATAAATAGCAACATGATGCTGCCAGATTTACTGCGTGTGTGTGTCTCATTAAGGTGAAGTGCTCCTCTTATTGATCAGCAGCCTTTAAACTCGTCTCATTCTCGTGGCTGATTGTTTCTTCAGGAGCAGCAGTTCATTCAGATGTTAACTGCAAACTCAGGGTTTCACGTTCGCTCTCGTTCGGCCACGTGAACACTCAACGCCTCCTCGTGACAGTAGTCCTCTCTCTTTATAACGGCAGAAGTGAAACACGCTCGGCGACCGTCAGCGTCCGGCCCAGCAAAGCTTCCCAGAATCCCCTCAGGATATTAATGAATTCAGAGAGTGCACTCTCTCACCACCAGTCTGTCCTGAGGGCGAGCGGCCATTAACCTGACGACCAGTCTGAATTCAGATTTCACCTGCTCGACAGAATCAGAGTACTGTTTTATTATTATCTGGTTTATCCTCCAACTCCATCCTCTCTGCTCCGTCAACCCGCCCGACCCCCCGTTCAACTCCTGTCTTGAGTCTCACACTGACTGACTTCTGTTCCTGAAGAGGTTTCGGAGATCAGGACTCATTCCTTTGTAGTTGAACTGTGGCTTTTGTTCCGAGTGTCTTTATGTATTTTCCATTGTTTTAGTCTGCTATGTCGGATATAGGCTAAAAATATATAAATACTTTCATAAGAAAGTGAAAGAGGCTAATTAGGCTAACGTTTGTTTTTGTTAGAAAAAGTGTGGCCCTTTGATAAATGAAGTTAAGGAGCCAGATCTACGGGCTTCTACTTGGTCAAATGATACATAGATATATTGTTTCTGCATCCAAACCCAGTCCTGGTCAAAAGCCTGGTCCCAGTCCTGGTCAAAAGCCTGGTCCCAGTCCTTGTCCATTGTAATGAGTTTTATCTGGTAAAGATCAACCCATGAATGTTGAAATAAAAATGCCCCCAACATCCCAGAAACCACAAAACACAACCACCGAAGTCGGCCTCACGTTGGTCACTTGATGACATGAGGATGTTTGTTTTGTGTGTGTGTGTGTCCAGGCTGGCCCAAGGTGCTGTGGTTCGTCACAGAGTCCAAACACCTCTCCAAACCCCCCCGAGACTGGTTCCCACACATCAAGGACGCCAACCAGGACACCGCCTACATCGAGGTAACACACGCGGCTATGCTAACACTGAGGCACGTCTTCTCTGCAGGGCTGTAATTACAAGGTGAAATGTCTCATGATTGAAAAAGGCTGAAAAGAAAACGACGGCAGTGGAGGGGTGATTTCAAAACGATCAACCTTTTGTTTTGAACTGAGGCCGTACGGTCGAGACACATGAAATTACTGAGCCTCCCAGAAATTCATCTTTTTTTTTTTAATTTTTCAGTTACACTAACATTTTTTCGTACGATTATATCTCAACATCATTCATAGCCTTAATAGCAGCTCATTCATTTTCATGCCAGCAGTCGTTTGTCAGAGCGGCCAGACGTTCCAGACACAGATCTCATTCCTGAAGGATTCTCATCGATTCCTGTCGACTCCTCAGCTCTCAGACGTCACTTTGGTTTTCCCTTAAATTCATCCATCAATATTTTTACAGCTGATTCTCTAAAATATATTAACATTGTCATCACAGAGTGTCAAGATGACAGGGATATTTTCTCATCAGGGTTTTGGCTCTGACACCAGCTGTATTGTTCTTTAAGCTGAGAGACGGAGCAGGTTTCACCCATAGACTGTATAAAATATGCACGTAGTGTCCGTGACGTCACCCATAGGTTTCTGAAGAGCAAAAATGAAGCAAATCGTAGTGCGTAGCCATCTTGGTAGCCTACCTCCGGTTACTCCAAATATGGACAAAGAGGTGGAG
>JBBMOC010000258.1:0-78753 GCA_037975185.1 Centropyge bicolor | reverse complement strand
TGTCTGTGTGTGTGTGTGTGTGTGTGTGTGTGTGTCTGTCTGTCTGTCTGTCTGTCTGTCTGTCTGTGTGTGTGTGTGTGTGTGTGTGTGTGAGTGTCTAGAACACAAGAGAACAGACCTAACCCTGGAATATAAGACATGATACATGATCTGAAAGTCGTCCTCCTCGTCTCTGCTCTGGTTTCCCTCTGCAGTGTGTACTCAGGTCACCAGTCCATCCTGATCCCTCCGTCCGAGCTGGAGGTGAACCCGGCGCTGTGGCTGTCGGCCGTCAGTCAGTACAAAGTCCGCGACACGTTCTGCTCCTACAGCGTCATGGAGCTGTGCACCAAGGGCCTCGGCCTGCAGACGGACTCTCTGAAGGTGAGGGGCCGCTCCGTCTCCGCTGGAGTTTGTATTATACGCTTGACATTTCCTGAATCTGACGAACAAGAAACCTCAGACACAATCAGAGAGATGAGAGATGCTGAATGTCACCGAGCTCAGGTAAGAACGTCTCACTCTGCGTCTGTCTGTCTACTCCTCTGCAGTCTCGAGGGCTGGACTTGTCTCGGGTGAGGACCTGTGTGGTCGTAGCCGAGGAGCGTCCCAGGACAGCCTTGACGCAGTCCTTCTCCAAGCTCTTCAAGGACCTGGGGCTGCACCCCCGGGCCGTCAGCACCTCCTTCGGCTGCAGGGTCAACCTGGCCATCTGCCTGCAGGTCAGTCAGCCCGCCGCCTCCGGGCCACGCCTCCGGGCCACGCCTCCGGGCCACGCCTCCGGGTCACGCCTCCACTGTGCGACAGTGTGGCAGGACTCGCTGCTCGTGTTCGGAGGTCAGCTGATCTCTGCTTCCTTCATTCAGAGGAGGAGTTAGCTGGAGCTGAGATCTTTGATAGCAGGTATTCTGTAAAACGTCTAGTAGGCTCAAAGGTAAATGCAGAAACAGGAGAAACTGCACTGAGCTCTAGATCAACTTCCAGCCGAGTTAATGATTGTGGTTTTCATTTTTAGGAGCTTCGTCTTGTGTGTTTTAAGATCCTGAAGGTTGAAGAACTAGTTTGCTGTCTTGTGCAGAGTCAGATGAACAGATGGACTTCAGCACGTCCAGGATGAGTCGAGAAAGATCAGAGACTAACAACTGTCCAAAGTGAAGTTATTGAACCGCTGGAGGCAGCAGGATTCATCAGACTGGAGCTAATGCAGTATTTGTATGATGAGTCAGCACTTTGTCAGATGCACCATTGATAGTTCTGAAAGTTCGAACGACTGATGGATCCATGAAAGTTTTTGATGCGTTTCTCTTTGACGTCTCTTTGTCTTTTTGAGAAGCTGCATTTGTGTTTGTCGAGAAATAAACAGATGTCAGCACGTGATTTTCTCTGTGGTCAGGGCAGGAAACGCTGCACAGGAGGCGCTGGCTTCAGCTGATATGAGTTTCAGTTCACTCAGTCGGTCGCTGCTGAAGGTTCACAGCGTTGGTATTTAGCTGAAAGACATTTAAACCTGTTCATTTCTGGCTGTGGCGTCGGTGAAATCATCTTCCAAACCAACCGCTGTGTGAGACATTCAGCTGTTTCTCTGGATGTCTCTCGCCTCAGCTTCATCCTTCCATTTCAGGCCGATCATTCCTCCTACGTTTCAGCTATGATTTGCAACCCAGAGTGGATCAAATCCGGTTCTTCCCCAAGTTCATATGTGAATGTCAGTCCCTTTGCTGCTTCTGGAAAAAATCTTGTAAAGGAATAAAATGATCTGTGGATAATTCGACTGAAGCCATTTCCAAGTTCTTTTTTTTCTATTAAATTGAACCATTGCTGACTGTTTTATTGATAATAATGGCAAATAAATCCAAGCCGATATGAAGAGTCTTGTATTATTCCAGGGTTTTCTTTCATAACGTAGTCATTCATACAGAACAGTGATTTCTAACTGCATGGCTCCTAACTTCAATTAACAGAGTCAATATACATTCATATTCACAGTATATTGAATTTTAACTTCTCTGTAACTTTGATCAACTATTTAGCAGCTTTCAATGACGAAACTAACATTTGGCTGAACATTTTTTTTAGTCCTGACTGCTTGTTTTGTTTCTTTGAGTTTTCCATTTTGACGTTTTTCTCCCCCCGCCCCCCTCCTTCCTTGTTTTAATCATAACCCCGCCCACATATCTCATACTTGGTTTTGTCTCCACCCTCCCTCCTCCTCCTCCTCCTCCTCCTCCTCCGCCCCTCTTTGCTGCTGTAGCCTCACAGGCTGGGAAAGCTTGCCGACCAGGTAGGGAACCACCATCGACCCCTCCCCCAACCACCACCACCACCACCTCCACCCCACTGCTTGTCAGCACATCACTCATCAGCTGGCTG
This sequence comes from Centropyge bicolor, assembly GCA_037975185.1. Taxonomy (NCBI): domain Eukaryota; kingdom Metazoa; phylum Chordata; class Actinopteri; family Pomacanthidae; genus Centropyge; species Centropyge bicolor. The sequence goes on along the minus strand of JBBMOC010000258.1, from coordinate 76,404 downwards.
GAGATCAAAGTTTTTAAGGGTTCTTCCTCTTAAAAATCTACATTTAGAGTTTCCAGTGTTTCCTTTAGGGTTGAACAAAGGTTCAGTCAGTTTGTTCCTTCAGTCGACAGCAGCTGTGAAAAGGTTTGAGCCCGGTCACACCAGCATTCAAACCAAAGTTGGCCAGTGAGGTGAAGTAAATTTCAACTGATGGAGCTGAACTTTGATGAACATGCAAATCTGCATTGACTAATTGCAAACTATTCCAAGAGGAAGTCCACAGATTTCACTCACCAAAGTCTGCCTGTGTCTTTGGGAAGAAGGCTGTGTGCAGGTTCTGTCTCCAGAGGGCGCTGTGTGATGTCCTCCAGTGATGTCACTCGAGTCAGTGTCGGTCTGAGGCGTGTGGAGTTCCTCTCAACCTGAGGCCACATTAGCTTCTAGCATAACACAGCCCCAGTCTGAGAACGACCCGTTGGTGGTCGAGTTGCATCGTGGGTAATGTAGGGACCGAGTTGTGACAAGGAGAGAAGAAAACTTGTCTCTGGCTCTGCTTTGTAAACTGTGAAACCCTGCTCTGCCGGAGTGAAGGTGATCAAACACTCGTCAGGTTAGTGACTGACGGCTGTCGATGGTAAACCGTCAGCACCACCCGCCATGACGGGAAGAGTGTGGAGCTACTGTCTGGTGTGACCGGATGCTTCAGTTTCTCTGTCGGCTCCAAACAGCTGCTGCCTTTCCAGAAAAATGCTAAATATTATTATTAGAAGTCGAGTGTGTTTAGCTTCCTGTGGGGTGTGATGTCATCGGCCTCTGTGTGCTCGGGCTGTGGGCTCCTGACTCCCAGCATGCCGCTGTGTGTGTGCGGTGGCGGGCTCTGTGCTTTCATCCTGAGAGGGGGGAGGGGATGGAGGGATGGAGGGATGGAGGGATGGTGGAGGAAGAGAGAGGTCGGAACAGTCGTGATGCAGCAGTGCAACAGTCGACACGGGTCTCAGCTTTAGGTCGACAACATGTGCAGAGCATCAGAGGTCCAATCATTCTCATAGGGTTTAGACTCTGTCAGGGTGGGTGTGCTTTTCTGTACCAGGGTGTAATCACGCATCATCTTCCATCTTTCTTTCCCCCGACTTCTTCTCTCTTTTCTTTCCTCTCTCTTCTTTTGCATGTTGATCAAGTAGAATCTGATTTTTTTTAATGTTGGCATATTTTTGTTTTTAATCTAATATCTATGTTTTTGTTTTGCTTCTAAAATCATCCCACCGCTGTCGCCCCCACATTGTTCCCCCCCATCATTGTGTAAATGTTGTCGCGGTTTGGCGGGATCCCGTCTTTGCTCTCGAAGCTTTTCCTCTCTGCTGTGAAGGGGAAGCTTGTCTCTGCCAGCACTAATGCACGAGCAGTAGCATCCACGGCACCCTGGTGGGAGTAGAAGTAGTGGTAGTAGACGTTTTTGTCATGCAGTACTACCGTGGTAGTTGTTGTGTGAAAGTGCATGGTGTGACTCTGCGGTGCTGACTGTCGTTGTTGGTGTTCCTCAGGGCACCTCAGGACCCGACCCCACCACTGTGTATGTTGATATGAGAGCGCTGCGGCACGACAGGTGAGTGAAACCCAGCACACTCTGGACTTACATTCATGGTACAAAGAGGAGGATTTGACCTCTTATCCAGCGCCACCAACAGGTCAGACATGCAACAACATACTAATATTAGCACTGGTGTAAAGAGCATTGTTATTATTAGAATATTAAATGTAACATTTGTACTGAACCAGAGTTGATTGTGGGATTTTTAATCCTCTACATCTACTCTTGATAGTATCTCTGACTGAAACTCTGAAACTTCCTCGCAGTTTGAAACCAATAATTATATAAAAAGAGAAAGTTGTGAGACAGTTATTTGAGTTTAGTTTTATTTAGTTGAAAGCTCTTTTTTAAAAACCAACTAATCAGATAATTCATTTATTATTGGAAATGTATATTCTTCACTTTCTATACTTTCACATTTTGCATTTTAATTTAAAATCACTATCTGGAAGTGTCTGATTGAACACTTTACTGAACCATTTCCAATAAGGTCCTGATTGATTTCTATTGATTTCTTACAAGGAAATTTAAATAGAGATACTCAAGTGTCTAACGAGCCACTTTCAGGAGAAGAGTGTGAAGCAAACCTAATTAATTAGCCTTTAAAATCCAGTTCATAAAATCAAGGTTTTTGCATGTGCAGCTCAATGACGTCATCTGGTATTTTCTCATGCGACACTTCGTCCCACAGCGACTCTGTTTTCCATCCTCTCCCTCTCAGACATGAAATATATTCAGGCCCACGTCGCGCTGCCTTCGCTCCTGTGGGAGCTCCGTCCTGTCGCAGCCTCTGCCGGCGGCTGCAGCGTCACCGCGGACAAGTTCATGAATGTGAAGCAGCAGGTTGTTAGTGAATGAGAGCGTGCAGAATAAACAGATGCTTATTCCACAGCACGACTTGTCCTGCAGCTGAGAACCATCTCTCCGGGCTGATTGTGAGAATGTTGAAATAATGAGAAGCTGGCGTCGCCCTCGCAGCCTCTGAACCGTTTCCAGTCTGAGAAAGATGCTTCTAGAACCAGTCAAACCCCGGCTGAGGCACTCCTCATGCACTGACACCACAAACAGCAACTGAGTCGCCAGAATTTGTTCAGCCAGAGTTGAAGTCTGACTTTATGAACCAAGCCGGAGGTTTAAAAATCGCCGCGAGGGCTCAACATTAGTGTCAGATTTCATGTCCTGAGTTGGTGAAACACTGCCAGTTTCCAGGCAACAGAGATGGACAACGACTGCGGGGGGACAAGCGAGACTTCAGCTCATTCAAATGTCTCCTGACAAGGTGGTCCGGTGGGATTAAAGGAGCAATGCTGAGAGGACTTCAGCTCAGCTCGACTCCAGCTCACAGCTGAAACTGTCAGATGTAAATGTAAACACGTCAGGAGCCGTTACCAGTCCCCAGGCTTCCTGCTCTGTGACCCAGCAGATCATTCCAGCCTGTGACCGCTCAGCTGGCGTTTCCCTGCCGACGCAGCGCGGCCGCTCAGTCCTGCTGCGTATTTATAGAACTGTCAGTGTGTGATTACATGTAATCACTGCTGATTTAAGCCTGTTCCTCCCAGAGACGCTCCGTCCGGCTTGTTTATGATCTGAACAGTTTCCTTTGGGGATCAATCATTTTCTTTAGTGGTCAGAACAAAAGTTTAATGATTGTTTCCGAAATCGAAGAAATCAAAGCAGACAGACGACCGAGTCAGATATGAATGACTTTATTCTGAGTGGAGAAAGAACAGTTCTGTGGTTCATCGTCAGACATTTCACATTCGTCAATTCATGTCCTTTTTTAACGACAGAGGAAAAACTGCAGAAATGCAACAGAATACATTTTTAAAAAGCTGGAAAAATTATATTGTTTTTACGGACAAAATAAGTTTGTTCTAAATGATCAGTACAGTTAACGTCCCTTTAGCTAAAAAAAAAAAAGTATTTTCCTTGAATCTGTGTTGTTGCTGTTGAAGGTTTATTTAATGCTGCAGCTCTCGGTTTGGCTCCGCAGGGTCAGACTGGTGGAGAGGGGGTCACCTCACAGTTTGCCCCTGATGGAGTCTGGGAAGGTGAGTTTTTTTCCCTTTGTTTTTCCTGAAGGTCAAAAGCTCCAATCATTGAAATGTTGATGTTTTGCTCCGGTGCTCCCTCTGGTTTCTGAGCAGATTCTGCCGGGGGTCCGGATCATCATCGCCAACCCAGAGACCAAGGGACCAATGGGAGAGTCACATCTGGGCGAGGTTTGTTTGAGCCTTAACTCCAAAGCACTTTGAACCTGAAACAAGATCAGGACGACAGCAGGAAGGTTTGATCCAGAAGGACTCGTCAATGACTTTTACACCAAGCTGTTACATGAAGTTAAAACACAACCTAAATTCATAAGCAAACTACTTTAAAGCAGACTCTTTATATTTGTTGGATTAAGCAATTAGTGACTTAAGTCACATCTTAAAAAAAATTTTTAATATCAATACCATTTTTTATAATCAATTGCTATTGTTGTTATTGCAGCAGAGTAATTCTGTGCCAAATCACCAGAAGGCTTCCGATTGACCATCTCAGATTTGCTTCATATTTTCTTATTTTAATGTCCTTGTTGCCAATAACTGCTGTGTAAAATTTCAGGCCAATATCTCCTCTAGTTTCTGAGATATTAAGCCTTCAAAAAGGGGGCGTGTCTTTCTGGCGATTTGGCATGGACTCACCTTCTTCATTAACTGTCCAAAAAAGGTGAAAATAGCCCAAAAAACACGTTTAAGGTCAATTTGAAACATGCAAAAAATTCACCCAAAAAAATGTCATACTATACATCAGCGTTTTTTTCGGTTTGAGGTCAAGTCATTGACTGTCCAAAAAAAGTTTGAAACTCCCCCAAAAACAACCATTTCATGCTCAGAATGAAACCTTCACTGGTTCTGAGTAGTTTTAAGGTCAATTTGAATCATGCAAAAAATTCACCCAAAAAAATGTCATACTATACATCAGCGTTTTTTTCGGTTTGAGTTCAAGTCATTGACTGTCCAAAAATTTTTTGAAACTCCCCCAAAAACAACCCTTTCATGCTCTGAATGAAACCTTCACTGGTTCTGAGTAGTTTTGAGGTCAATTTGGAACATGCAAAAATTTCACCCACAAAAATGTCCTACTATACATCAGCGTTTTTTTCGGTTTGGGGTCAAGTCATTGACTGTCCAAAAAAAGTCTGAAACTCCCCCAAAAACAACAATTTCATGCTCAGAATGAAACCTTCACTGGTTCAGACAGACAGACAGACAGACAGAGAGAGTACTTTATTAATCCCTTTGGGAGGTTCCCTCCAGGAAATTGGCATCTCCATCGCATTCTCATATATTGCACTGCTTAAATATAGAATACAAAGTATAAAATAGAATAGAAAATAAAAATATATAAAATCTGAAAAAGGACACAATAAATTAGGCAGTAGATGTAGCAGGAATTTGAATCAAAATAGGCACTTGTAGGAGATTAACAGAAAATATGCATTCGTGTATGTGTGTACCTGAATGTAGCAGCAGTGGGTATGGTATGCTGATGGTAACGATAGAGTGCATATGGTAGTATAATATAATAAAATAATATAATATAAAATAGCATGTAATAGTAGTATGATATAGCATATACAATGTATAACATCTAAGAGTATAACATACATGTACATGTATAATATAATAATATAATAATATAGTAGTGTAATGTGATGTAGACTACACTCCACTACATATAATAGTAATAGCAGTAATATACTACTAGTTAGTTATCATAATATAATAATAATAATGATAATAATAATAATAATAGTAATAATATAATATGTTAATAATATAATATGTTGTATAATAATAATACTATACTATTATACTACACTGTGCTATATGACATCAACAACAGCAGTGTCAGAAATAATAGCAGTAGTAGTAATAATAACAATAATAGTAATAGTGATAACAGCAGTCACAGGTTTACATTTACCTTCTATATATATATATTGCACGGTGTAGTATTGCTAAACATTGAAACAGTCCAGTTATATTGCACATGAGTTCAGTCCAGTTTTTTGTACAGTCTATAGTCCCTCTTTTCTTCTGTTCGTCCTCCTTCCCCCTAGTGAGGAGTTAAACAGTTTGATGGCACGGGGGACAAAAGAGTTCTTCAGTCTGTTGGTCCTGCACCTGGGGAGGAGCAGCCTCTCACTGAACAGGCTCCTCTGGCTGCTGGTGACAGTGTGCAGAGGGTGGCTGGCATTGTCCAGGATGACCAGCAGTTTGTAAATAGTCCTCTTCTCTGCCACTGTTGCCAGAGGGTCCAGCTTCATCCCGACCACTGAGCTGGCCCGCCTGATCAGCTTCTCCAGCCTGGAGAGGTCTGCTTTAGTTGTGCTCCCTCCCCAGCACACCACAGCATAAGAAAGAACGCTGGCGACCACAGACTGATAAAACATCCACAGGAGCTTCCTGCAGATGTTAAACGCCCTCAGCCTCCTCAGGAAGTACATCCTGCTCTGAGCCTTCTTATACAGCTGCCTCGTGTTGCTCGACCAGTCCAGCTTGTTGTCCAGCCACAACCCAAGATATTTATACTGCTGCACCACCTCCACCTCCTCCGCTCCCAGCAGAACTGGTCTGGGACTGGGTCTGTCCCTGAGTAGTTTTAAGGTCAATTTGAATCATGCAAAAAATTCACCCAAAAAAATGTCATACTATACATCAGCGTTTTTTACTGGTTCACATGCATGTGATGGAACCTTGTGAATGGTATTTTCACATGTCATAAAATCTTGTATATTCAACAGCCTTAATTAAGTCATTTTCTTCACAGCACCAACTTCATATTTGGTACATATATCAATTAGACCTTGCTCTTTTCACTGATCTCATTTGTTTTCCTATAAAATCTGGTGATTTGGCACCGACTTCCTCCGCAGCAGTTTTGTTGTATTGCCGTCAGACAGTTTCCCTTTTCCACACCTTCCACAGCTCCAACATTGGAGCAGCAGGAGACAGAGGCTCCACGTGTAACAGCTGATGTGTTTTTGCAGATCTGGGTGCACAGCGGCCACAACGCCAGCGGCTACTTCACCGTCTACGGAGACGAGGCGCTGCAGTCGGACCATTTCAACTCCAGACTCAGCTTCGGTGACACGCAGACGGTCTGGGCTCGGACCGGATATCTGGGCTTCCTCCGCAGGACCGAGCTGACCGACGCCAGCGGAGGTGAGGACAGCCTCCAAAGAATCTATCAATGTGATGGTCTAAAGGCCGTTTCAGAAGCTGTGGCACTGTTCAGTTGTAGTTTGGGTTTTATATTGAATGTTGGGAGAAAAACTGTTGCTTGAACCCAAACACAGTATTTTAAGGCCTCAAATAGTTCCACGACTTTTCACTGTGCAGACTGACCTGATGGTGACAGACTGTCGATTCAGAATCCTCAACCAGCTCAGTTCCTGTTTTCTTGAACAGAGAAAAGCTGAGTTTTTCTTTGGACAGCTGTAAACGAGGAGGATTCCAGCCTGTGAACGTAGAAGCTGTTAGATTCAGGTTCAAAGCCTCAGCTCTTCAGCCGTGACGACCGACACTGACAGTGAAATGTTGAACACCTTCTGAGGGTTTGGGCAAACAGAAATGCACTAAAAGCTTCAGTGTGACCAGTGGAAGTCGTAGCTTTGACTGGATGCACATTCTGTCTGTTCATACCTGCTTTGATTTCTGTATTTGAGGCTTTGTTGTGAGAAACGACAAGTATCTTCAGTCTGTCCTGTGTGTGTGTGTATGTGCAGAGCGACACGACGCTCTGTACGTGGTCGGAGCTCTGGAGGAAGCCATGGAGCTGAGGGGGATGCGTTACCACCCCATCGACATCGAGACGTCCGTCATCAGGACGCACAAGAGCATCACGGAGTGGTGAGGAAGGGCAGCGACACGACAACACCACACACACTGACACCACGACCTCGGACAGAGACTCCACCTCTTTACTCCACAACACCTGAAGGCTCGGTTCAGGGATGTGTGTTAGAAGCTCTTTTTTGGTAGATTTGTTGAAGTTCTCTTCGTGGCTGTGGAAGTAGTTGCACAAGAAAGTCAGAGAAAGTTCAGCTAAAACTTCCCGACCCTGACGTGGAGAAGAGATTCTTTGCCGTTCTAACAGATTTCTACATTTGTTCAGATTTGGAATTCCGAAACATGAATTTTCATTAGTAAGAAATTGGCCCCAACTATCACTTCAAATGAGGTTTGAATCGACGGCAACTATTGATAGATGTCAGAAGACGTTTCACTTCTCATCCATGAGAAGTTTGTGTTTGAGAAGTTGCCGTCGATTGAAACCTGATGTGAAGATTCTCACGAACCTGTGAGCTCCTGCAGGGACCTACGTCATGCTGTGTCTTCTTCTTCTGTGCCTCCAGTGCCGTGTTCACCTGGACCAACTTGCTGGTGGTGGTGGTGGAGCTGGACGGCTCGGAGCAGGAGGCGCTGGACCTCGTCCCGCTGGTCACCAACGTGGTGCTGGAGGAGCACTACCTGATCGTGGGCGTGGTGGTGGTGGTCGACATCGGCGTCATCCCCATCAACTCCCGCGGCGAGAAGCAGCGCATGCACCTGCGCGACGGCTTCCTGGCCGATCAGCTGGACCCCATCTACGTTGCCTACAACATGTAGCGCCCCCTAGTGGCCGACATGGAGGTGAATGAAGGATTACCTTGGAAGATGCAAAGACGGTCTGCTCCTGAGACTTAGAATGAAAAAACGGAGCCCAAGGCCGAGTTTGAGGCCCGAGGGGAGACAGTAGTCCACTTGTTTGCCCTGACTTTCGTCTCTCAGGCGGCGCTTACTTCCAGGCTACGTACTGCTGCCAGCTAGCTCCCAGAATCAAGTGGTTGTATTGTGGTGTTCCGGCCGAGGAGGCGAGATTTGTACTCAGCCTGAGAGGAAGTGCAGCCACCCCCGTCCAGAGCGAGGAAGTCCCCAGTTCTGCCGATTGTTTACTGGTTTACTGAAATGCAATCCTGTGGCCCGGAGAGGGCGGTGGAGGACAATCGATGGCGAGTCGGGCTTTCGACCTGCGTGTGTCTCACTCTATATTTTCCTGTTAATTATGTGCTGAAGTCGCTTGTTTTAGTTTTTTTGTTTGTATTTTAACTTGTCCTCGGAAAAAAAGTTCAGGCTATTTTTTGAAAAGGATATTTACACAAAAACAAAACAAACTGTGGCAAAAATGATATTTTACGTTTTTACGATATCAACCATTACAAAGACGGAGATATGTTTTGATACGAGGGCGGGGTCTGAGGGGGCGAATCGCAGCTGTCCTTCAATGTCACGATGAGGTACGACACGTTTGTTTCATGTTCGCTTGTCGTTGAGGTTTTTTGTAAGCGTGTTACATTTTTTAAAATTTTATTATTCAGCATTATTTTCTGATCCGTCCCATCTCAGCAGGAAGTCGTTGCGCTCATTTTCATGAAGTAACAGCTGCAGCCTTTAACTCCGTTTATTTTTCCGTACAAAGGCTTCGAATGAAGCGACGACACAGAAATTCATATCATGTAAGTATGTACAAAAAGAAACTGATTTAATTTATTTTGTTTCTCTTTTAGAAGTATATGACAAGACGTTCAAGAATGTTTTGCTCTTGAATATTTGCTAATATAAAAAAACAGAAAAAAGCATCGTATTATCTGGAGTGAAACACACTCACATCAAGCATATTATGGAAAACAGAAATATATGATTATAGATTATATTAACAGATGAGTAAAGGATTCAAACCAGACAGAGGCAGTTTGACACTCGATGCTTTTTATCTGCATGTTGGTCTGAAAAGTTTAAGTCAGTCTAAGTGAAGCTTTTGAGGAGTTTTATTCCACATGAAGAGTTCTGAGGAATAAACACCAACTTATAAAGTTTTGAGCCTTTTCTTTAAACAGACATTTAGAAAGATCTTTCTTCAAATCACTTGTGCTCTTAAAATAAAAACTATTTCCTTCAATTTCAGCATCTTCTGTATCTATGTAATAATAAAACCAAATTAAATCTTCCCTATCAGAGCACCAACTTACTCAGCAACAACTCGTTGTTCAGTTTTAAAGTATCTGGTGACTCTGCTCATTTTTTTTAATCAAACAATCTCAATTCAGTTGGTTAAATGCAGGTGTAATGAAAACGAGGAAAGAATTTGCAGCTTAAGACCCATTTAAAAATGTCAAGCTGAAACGTTTAAAACAACATACAACCCCGACACAATGTTGTGTTTACTAGCCACAACTAGCTCCATCTACTGGCTCTCAGTTGAATTGAGCCAGAAAAACTGAGCATGTTGAGGGAATAGTTTGTAATTTAAGAGCACAAGTACTGACACAAGTGTTCCCTCATCAAGCTGTGCTTTGCTGACCTCTAGTGGGGAGCAGGAGGAATGACAACAACATTGACTATAAAAAAAAAAAAAACATCCTGGAACAAGTTGGTTGTAACTGGAGTCACTTTGTTTGGAGGATTTCTCACTTTGGCTCAGAACTCTTCACTGATCGTGTTCATCATGGATCAAACACGTTTTCTGATCTTTGAAATGTAAGAAAAAGGAATGAAACTCCTCACTTCAAACAGACCAACAGCAGAACTGGATTCTTTTCTTTGAGCACCTCCGGCTGGGAAAAGTTGAACCCTCATCGACACCTTGGAGTGTCCTTGCAATGGCAGGTAGGCGAGCAGCCGCTACTATTGTAAATATCAGAGTCAGAAGTCCTTCATATTTTTACATGGACAGATCAATCAGGGCTCAAACAGTGATGTCACGACAGGAACAAAGACTGAAACAGGAAGCAGAAGGCGAAGGCGTTTTACCAGAGACCCTTTAACTCATGACAGAGCCGCGGAGAGGTCAAAGGTCGCAGGGATCCGACGCTCAGTCTGAGGTCAAAGCTTCAGAATGTTCTAGTTTCAACACGAGGATTTTTTTTTTGAAAAGAAAAAAAAAGCACTTTCTTCACCGTTTGTTTTTCTTTCTATCAGCAAAATGTATGTTTCCCCCCGTATGTTTTTTTTAATGGTTTTAAAAATGTCTTATTTGAGTTGACATAAAGTCTTTCAATAAAATAAATATTTCAACAATTTTGACAGTATAAAAAAAAAAAAAAGGAATGTTGCCGTCTTTTTTAATTGTCGTGAAGGTTTGAGGAAACTGGGTCTGAAACACCTTTGAGAAGCAGCGGCCTCTGAAGCCTGAGGCGCTCTGTGAGAGGGGCCGGGGTCCAGCTGGAGATTATCGACCTCAGAACATGGACAAAGAATTCAGAAAAGAAAAACAAAACGAAACACATGAACTTGTTGATACATTTATTTCCTCCATGTTAGCACATAGAATATATTTATATACATATTGCTAGCTAAAGCATCAAAAAAATGTCAGGAGCATAGAAAATGTTAAGCCACAATTAATAGTTTACATATGGACAGAACAGAAGATGACCTACAGGAGGTGAGAACGACGACTTCACACCGGGTTTATTCCAGGTAGAAGAACATAAATACTCTATAAGTACCAGCTAGTACTCACACAGTATGATGAAGTCGAATACTCTGGAATAAGACGAGTGAAAAGTCTGGTTATGGGCGACAATCTGATCGATTTACTCACTTTTTTAAAGCTGAAAACAGCTTTGAAAGATGTGATTTAGCTCAACTGAAGTTCCAGAAAGAAATACATCATTGTCATATTGCATTACTCTGAGGGAGTGCAACTATGTCTTTACAAAGAAAATCAAACAGAAAGAAAAGGAGCCGTAGATACACACACCTTTTACTCATGCAGTTAAAAACCAGAAATACAAACTGGAATGACATCAAAGAGTTTTCCACAGAAGGAGAAAAAAAAAAGAAACTTTTCACACTGAAATCTTTCAGCTGGATGGACGAATATAAAACCAGTCGAAGACAGCAGCTCGCGAGAAAACGCCTCACCTTCCACAAGCGCGTCGCTGTGTGAGAACATGCATTTATTGGTTGGTTGGTTTCAACGTGACGTTAAAAACAACACTGTGAAATACTGGGATACGCAGGAGGCTGAGTCGAAAACAAAACGACCGAACCAGAAACGCACACATGCTGAAAATGACACAAAGCTCAGAGTCGAGGCGTCAACAGAAGCCGCAGCTGATAATAGTTGTACATTGTACAAAACTAGAAGTGACAGTCATCCAGATCGCTGTGAGAACAGAAAGAAAACCAAAGCTGACGTATCTGTGAGTTCATTTACAATGTACATGTGAGGGAGGAGACATCGACAGGATGACAGTTTATTTACACGTAGTGCAATGATGATTTAAAAAAAAAAAAAAAGACGGCATGTTTGAGCTTAAAGCCTGAAGAGAACTGTGATGAAACGAGAACACTGAAGACGTCTCTCCAGAAATCACACGTTAAAACGAAGAGGAGAAATGAATCATGAGCTGCGTCGCACCGGCTGAGAAGAGAGAGAGCCACCTGTACAAAATCATCTTACATCTTAAAGTGATACACTTAAATGAGAAAGACTCCGACTTGAGCGAGTGTCTGGAACAACAGCTACCGTAAATTCTCTGATAGTGGACGGTTTTCAAACAACAATCACATTTTATACGTTTCTCTTCAGTCATCAAATCCAATAAAATACCACAAACCAACAGTGGACATATCTTCTAGCAAGTATTTGATCTGTTTTCTTCCTCTGTGCCACAGACACCGTGTGTTGTCCCAAAACCAGTCCTGCTGCCCCAAACACTCGTAGAGCAAATGTGGGTTAATCCGCCACTGAAAATAGTCCCCAACAAAGGAACCGTTTCCTCCGGGTTGTTTGATAAAAACTAGTGAGAAATGAAATTAAACTTTTGGTCAGTGAACTGATGGGCTCTGAGCTGAGAGCGGACAGGAAGTCAGAAACGCTTTCAGTCGTTTTTTTTATAGGATTTGTTGACTGTCAGAAAAAAACAGATTAACACCAGCCTTCGCTTCAGGCTGCTGTTCATGAAACTCAACACTTCCTGTGCATATTTCACAATAAAAGCAAGTGAAATGAAGGGATTATTCCAGACTTCATACAAACTCGACGCAGTGCACCCGCAGTCACGGCGCAGACTGAAACTATGAGCAGCTGCAACAAACAGTGAATTAATCTGATTCAGTTCATCAAAAGAAAATTTGTTTACAACATGTTTTTAAAACTGATGAATCAAATATATGTTGGTTGCAGCTTCTCAAATGTGCTGTTTCAGTGAATATCTTTTTCTGACAAAACAGGTAACTCTGCAACTTTGGGCTTTTTATCTTAGAAATGAAACAAATTAACCGATGATAGATTTCTGCCTGAAAATAAATGAAGTCTAATCGGTTTGTCTTGTCTTTGACATTCACTGGATTATTGTTAGAACAGAATGAGTGACTTGATTTCTTCTATAGTAGCTGCACAGAACATTTACTATGACAGTACTGTCAGTACAGTGAGGACTCTGTCTATCACCTGAACTGATGAAGGAAGTTTTGAGTTTTCATTTACAGCAAAAAGAAGCAGCAGGACAAAACAAGGACTTGGGTATGAAAGCCTGGTTGTCCCGTCACTCCAGGTGAACAAAGGTCCCGCCCACTATGTGAGAATTTATGGTATTTTATTAGTCACACGTTAAGAGAAGCACAAACTGATAAATCTGTGGGTAAAAAAAAAAAAAAAAAAAAAGGCGATGTGTCTGTACAGAGTAACTGAGCCATTTTCCTCCGTTCAGTCAATCTTCATAACTGAGGAAACAGTCAAACTTTAAAAGTGTCACATTCCTCGGAGAAAATCAAAAACCGGCAATTTTATTGCCTCCTTGAAAAAACAAAAAGATTCCAAGCACCATATTTATACACCATCGACACTCGACATCCAGGGCAGGGAAACTATAGAAAAGGCTAATTTGATCATTCACATTTGCATAATGTTTTATATTGGTCCATCCGTCGTCGCTGCTCGTTCGACCCCGGCGAGCTGCTGCTCTTCTCTTCTCTCTTTTTTCTTGTGTTTTACCGTAATGATGGAAAAAGACAAACTATGAAACTATCAACATGCATGTAGCCTTACCGGGAGTAAGAGGATGAAAAAAGAAAGAGAGAAACAGGCACTGACCACCAACTACAGCATAAGCAGTGAAAGAGTCTCATAGCTAGTCACTTCAGGTTAAAAAAAGAAAAAAGAATTTCGAGTGTACATCACTATAAAAATGACACGGACGACGCTCGGAAAAATATACAGAATTTTTTTTTTTAGGTTGTAGGAGAGCGCAGAGGAGGGAGGACTCGCCACATCTTCTCAGGTAGGTTCAACAAAACGTTCGATTTTTTTTTGGCAATATTACAAGCATTTAGGTTGTTAAGAAAATGAAGTGTGCAAAAAAGTGGAAAAACCGTCCGATCGTGGAACCTCTCTAAGATCCAGCTCAGGAAAGATTGCTATACATTTCCCCAATTTAGAACGAATTAAAAACTTTCTTTTTCAACATCTGACCCATAAAAATTACAGTCTTAAAAAAAGACCCCAAAAATGTGCATAATAATATTAATTATAATAATAATAGTACATGGAAGATTTATTCTGTCGGCGTCTTTTAAGGCCGACTCTCTGACCCTGTTCCCAATAAGTGACTTAAGGACAATAAGATTTTAGGTAGAAATGATAAAAGGTGCTATCCACCGCAAGAGTTTCATGAAACAAACAAAAGCAAAAGAACAAAATATATTAAAGTCGGTGAGCCATGTCGTCACTATTCAAGACCTTATGCAGTTTTTTTGTCATTTTTGAATCAGGTTTCTCTGTGAAAGCAGAGCGATGGGACTGACGGCGTGTTTTCATTTTTCCCGTAAGATCGACGGCGTGTTTTTTGTTTACAGTAAGAAAAGTGATTTTTTTAAAAATTCAGGTAATAAAATGTATTCAGTTAATGCTCATCTGTTACTAAACACTTAAATAACATTCTCTGACACGAGCTCCAAATTTGCACTTCAGTAAAGAAAAAAACTGAAAAAAAAAAATGAAAAAAAGAAAATCGTATCACAACTCTGCATTCGAGCCGTGCTCTCGAGCAATCTGTTCATGATTCAGAGAAAAAAAGAAGTCAAGAAAGAAAAAATCAATACGATGGGTACATTAAATAATAGAAAGAAAATGAAGAACAAAAAGGGGAACAAATTGCTCTTTTCACGCAGAAAACATCGGGTCCACAAAGTTTTCAGGAAGGCAAGTAGAGAAGCAGGAGGGAGGTGTGTGTGTCTGTGTGTGTGTGTGTGTGTGTGTTTGTCATGGACACTGACTGACGGGAGGAGGACAGGGCGAGAGCCAGTGGCGTGCTGTGTGGGGTGAGAGGGGGCGGGTCTTGCTCATCTCTTCCTGCGGCAGGTTCGTTTGTGGTCGGCGTGCCAGTGCTCCTGCTGACACTTGATGGAGCAGTAGGAGGTGTTCCAGCAGCAGTGGTACATGGCCTCCTCCTCACAGTTATAACACTGGAAACAAGACGCACCAGTCAATAACAATACTCTGAAATGACTTTAAATAATCTTTTACTCAAGCGGCAACCTCCGGCGCTGAAAAATGAAGCCAATGCGGAAGTGCAAAAAAGCTGCAGTTCCTCCAAAAACCACTAGAGCAGGCTGCAGAAGGGAGTCAATTACATTTGAGCCCCATGTTAAAATGTCCGATTTTATGACAGAAAAAAACATATTTACAGCCTGGTTCAAAACATGGCTCTAGTCTCATAAGCTGTTTTTCTACTCCATGACAACTCTGGGGGGGGCGAATTTTTTTATAAGACGTTGGTTTAAAATATACAGCATACATCATTATGCACAATTCATAGCTGTCAATCTAAGTGGCACCACTTTGATTGACAACTAGCCACTGATGGTCTAAAGGGCGTCACCCCGGCTAATTCTAGTCACTGAGTTTGGGAAAGAGATCGTCGTGGGGTTAGCCGGCTAGCAACGATATTTAGCATTTAACCTAGCTGGTTAGCCGTAGCTAGTTTGATTATTTCGAATAAAGCGGCTTTTTTCAGCCAATAGCGTTCATTCGACCCGCCTCAGCTCCGCCCTCGCTCCACCTCTTTGTCCATATTTGGAGTAACCGGAGGTAGGCTACCAAGATGGCTACGCACTACGATTTGCTTCATTTTTGCTCTTCAGAAACCTATGGGTGACGTCACGGACACTACGTCCATATTTTATATAGTCTATGATTTTACTGCACGGACACTGACCACGGATACCAACCAACAAAACTCATATAATCCTCAACAAAAACAACCAAACCCAAAACCACTGACACTGAAGTAAAACACAAGCAAGCGCCGCCCTCGTACTTGACATCAGGGCCGATATTTACTATTATCGGCTGCATGAATCCAAATTCATTTTTGGGGGTGAATTTATTGTGAAGAAGTCAAAAAGTCTGTCGGACTCATTCAAACTCCAGCACTGCTTCCCAACACTAACATGAGCAGAGCTTCAGTGTTCAGAGTCTCTCTGGATCCGACTCACACAGATGATGTAAACTGTCATTTTAACTGTGGTCAGCCGCTTCATGTACTCACTGGAACGCAGTTTAAAGAAAGGTCAAAAATAAATATTAAAGGGAAATCAGAATCATTTTCTTCTTCAGTTTTAGATATTTCTTAATTCTCCACAACAACGTGCAGCCACACTGGAAAAAAGGCCCCCAAAAATGAGTAAAATAACAATAATAATACAAGATATTTTTGCTTGTAATAAGTGAAAACAATCATTTCTTGAAATAAGACAATATGTCACAAGATCTTGACATTAGCTGGAAAAACTCATTCTTAGCTTATATTTCAGTTGCATTGTGAAGTTTCAAGTTAAGTCTGTTAACTTTAACCAGATGATTCATCTTTTACAAACAGCACAGCAGCTTAAAACTTTATGGCATGTTTCATCTGAGATATGACTCAAAACCAGATGTTTTCAAGACTGTTTCACTTCACAAGATTTTCAAGATGCACCGTCAAAAAACAAGTTACTGTATCTTACTGAAAAGTTACTCGTTAGGTGATTGTGTCTTATATTAAGTGTGATGAGATATTTTGACTAGAAATTAGGAAAATTTACTTGGTAAGATTTTGAGTTTTTGCAGTGCATGACGTCTCATCACTGCATAAACATCGAACGACTGAAATCTGGACGAGAGTCGAGTTGATCTCAGGTTATTATTGAAGTTATTGAAGTTACTAACTTGCATCAGTGATTCTCTGCTTATTTCCTGTCTTTAGATTAAAAAAAAAAACATCAAATATCTAAGAAGACTTTTAATCATCGTCATCTCGTTGCAGCTCATTTGTCCAGACTCACCCACTGCTTCTTCTTGGTTTGGGAGATGAGCTGTTTGTGTTGGGCCACCAGCTTCTTCACCTCCTCCACCAGCTCCTCTTTACACTTCTCTTTCACCTGCTTGCACTTCCTCTCCATCTCCGCCTGGGCTCCGGCCACCGCCTTGCTCACCGCCTGCCGCTTCTCCTCCTCCATCTCGGCGCGGAGCTGCAGCCACAGACACAGACGGGAGACGCTGGGTTTTTCTCTGACTCTCTCACAGACACAGAGCTCAACGAACATCAAGCTTCAACACACCTTCTCCAGAGCCTCTCGGACGACCCTCTCCGTCTCCCTCTTGTTGTCGGCCTTCATCATCTCCTTGACGTCGTTGAAGACCTTGGTGTACTTCTCGTGGCACATGTTCTGGCAGGCGCCGTCGCTGTTGGTCTGGGTGCCGCGGTGCAGAGTGCGCGGCGACCCTCCGTTGGCCTTCTTGGTCTGCGTGGACACGGACAGCTTCTCGGGCTGCTGGGGCGCCGAGGACACCGGGATCTCCTGGCTGGAGCTGACCGCCTCCATCTCTGGCTCCGGGTCCTGGTGGAGAGGAGAGCATGGGATTCTTACATTACACATGTGGGCGTGGCCAAACTGGCCAACGTGACATCACATTTCTTCATTACTGGCCTGCAGTTATTAACAAGAATTCAAGATAACTGACACAAGCCTGTTGAGACTATGAGCTTCCTTTAGTTAGGAAACTGAGTTCACTGCTTTCTGAAGCTTTTCAGGATCTGTAGATATGTTTGACTTCCAGGAAACAAACATTTGAATTTCAATGGACATTTTTTGTTATTTGCTATATTCTGCAGTAAAGACAAATAATAAAAGATAAATTTGAAAAAAATCTAAAAACCTAAAAGTAGAAATAGCAGTGTGTGTGATTTGTGTGTGATGACAGTCCAACTCACACTGGCTTCTTCTTTGGGCTCGACCATTTGAGATCGACGGCTTTTCTTGGCCTTGGGCTCTTGGCTGCCTTTGAGCTGGGAAATAAGGGGAAAAAAGGAGAAAATATTACAAAATAAACTTTGTGTAAAATGTACAGTGTCTTCCTCTTCCTTCCTCGTTCAGACACAGACTGAGAAATGACTGTGGGGGAAGTTCATTTGAAATGTTTTAGTCGACGATGAGAGAAGGTAATAATAATAATAATAATAATGAATTTTATTTATAATGCGCTTTACATCTGAAAAACAGATCTCAAAGTGCAACAGTGATACATTAAAATGGACAATAAAATCTAGACAATATAATCAAGCAAATAAAAGCAATAGAAACAATAAGAGCAGTAAGAAGGGTCAGAGGGCGGGATCAGTTAAAGCAGTCCGGATAGGCTTTGCGAAAAAGGAAGGTTTTTAGTCCTTTTTTAAAAGCATCCACCGACTGTGGAGCCCTGAGGTGGTCGGGGAGGGCGTTCCACAGCCGGGGAGCAGCAGCCTCGAAGGCCCTGTCGCCCATGGTCTTCAGCCGAGTCCTAGGCGGCAAAAGGTTTATAATTTTAGAACAAAAGCTAAGAAGCATGTGTCTTTTTGAAGTGCTGAGCCTCAAGTTTGAGATTGAGAGAAGAACATTAGAATATCTTTTTGAGCCAAATGCGTTAATTCTAAATTATATATATTGTAGGGACAATATAATGTATATATGCATATATAAATAAATGTTTATATATATATGTTTATATATGCATATACTGTTAAGAAATATAGGTTTTATATTTTAATAATTTAATTACTGCGATTTTTATATTATTGGTGTTTCTGCAAAGGCAACAAGTAACTTTTAAAATAATAAAGCTGCTCAGTAAAGCGACTGTTTGTTTTTTTTGCTCATTGTTTGTACTTTGCTTCTCTGATCTGTTTATCATACTTGATGATTAATGAACGATTATGATAAATAATAAAATGTTGTCAGCCCAAACAAATTGTGCTTAACATTAAATACCTGTACCATGTTGCACTAACATTGTGCAATTCAACCACCAGATGTCACTATTTGCTCTATGTATCTGTACAATATTTCAGTTTGTGTCACTTCAATGTAAATGTATTTCACCTGATGACCGTGTGTTGCTTTTTCTTATTTTAAAGCACAGAATAAGTGTGGACAGAAACCGTTTTACAGCAAACTGCCTGTTGGTTTGATGTTTGGTTGTGAGACTCATTTCAAAAGATGTTTAACTGGAGCAGTTGAGAGCTTTAGACAGTCAGAGGTGGGGACTGATCATCTTGCAGTGAAATTGAGTGTTTCACTAATTACTCGACTATTAAACCAGTAGCTGATGCTGTGGGCAGAGGTCTACTAGTTATGGATAGTATCATTTAACACAACATTACTACCTTTATAGTAGTTTCTATGCAAACCATCTCTTTGTATAAACAGTTTGTTCTATGCTGTTGTTGCAGTTGTGATGCTACAGGAATCCACAGGAGCTCAACTGCCTCTGTTCCTCTGCATTCATGTGCTGCGATCGGCTGATGATAATTCACTAACACTTCTGATGCTTTACTCCACTGCTTTGTTATTTGTAAAACAGAAACTGTAAAAATGGAGACGTTAAGAGAGAAGCAGCCATGAAGTGGACTGACCCCACTTACATGTCGGACCTGCTCGTTGCTGGTGGAGGAGATGCTGGACTCGGCTTCGTCCGTCCGCTCCAGCCTGTCCGTCCTCCCGCTGCCCTCCTGCTGCTGCTGCTGTTGCTGCTGCTGCTGTTGCCTCTGCTGGCTCTGGTTTTGCTGGAGATGCTGGTGTGGCATGTTGGCATCCTCCATCTTTGTTTTCCAGAAGCGGCCTTCCCTCAGGAAGCGCTGGTAGACCTCTAGCTCCTCGCACGCTTTCTTCCAGCCGTTGCTACGCTTCACCTGCAGCTGCTGGACGCTCACCTTGATGTCCTGGATGTTGTCTGAGGGGATCCACGCTCTGGGAGGGGCAAGAAAAACAGTTAACTCAGCAGCACTCCACCAGCTCAATTCACACATATTAATACTGTTTCAGTCAGTTTTGGACGGCATGGTTCAAATTTAAATTCAGTTTTAGTTTTGAAATCAGGAAACCAGCCTGTTTCTTCAACTATAGCACATTTGAGATGCTGTTAAACTGCTTAAAAAGCTGTGTACATGTGGTGTGTGAACAGCAACAGTCGTCATCATGACTGAAGTCTTGTCCTAATAACACATGCAGTCTCAAGCTGGGGTTCTGATATCCAAACAGGAAGTGATGTGTTACTGTGACCTCTGTGCTAACCTCTGGTGCTGGTGGCCAAAGAAGCGAACGTCCACCTGGTTGTCCTCCCTCTGAAGGACTTTGGCCGGCCAGTAGCCAAATCCCTTCATCTTGGCCCACACCAAGTCATGGCTGGGGCTCTGCCGACGTAACACACACAAATATAAGATCCCAAACCCAAACCCTGTGCTTCTCCAGTTAAAGAAGCAAAAACATCGAAGATAACTGTGCGATGCTGCATCTGTTCCAAAAGGCAGTTTGGCCTGAGCGGGCCTGGTTGTACTCACACATGGGTAACAGAACCAGTTGTCTGGCCGGGCGTTCGACAGGTAGAAACAGTTCTTACACAACAACAGCTCATTCAACTGGAAGAGAAGAGACACAGGAGAAGAGAAGGAATGAGGGAGAGGAGAAAGAAAGAAAAGCTAAATGTGAAAATCAACACAAATTTAAAAATCAAAGGAGACAAGTAGCAATAAGCTACAAAGCTAAAACCAAACCACGAACCATGAAGAGTAAAACTTAAGAACATGGTACCTCATGGCACGTGTCGCTGAAGAGCAGCCGGGCAATCTCTGCCTGGTCACTGTGAACTGCAACAAACAGACAACAGTCAGCCTCAAAATCAAAAGTTAAGCAGATCAACGTGTTTAAATATGATTTATTATTTATTTAATATCCAATTAATAGTAGCTTAAACATGTTTTGTAATTTTGATCATTAACAGCGAAAAAGATACCACAAATTTTCTTTTTAACTTTCAACAACTCATTGATTTTACTGTATCAGCACTACTATCCAACAGTGTCAACCTTCAAACTAAATGCAAAGAAAATCAAAGCAACAACATATTCAAACATGTACAAACTTTGACCTACCTCCATACAAGATGGCTGTGTTGTGAACAATCAGCTGAGCGTCTGCTTTGAACTCCTCGAAGCTTTTATATTTACCTTCAGACAGGTTCTAACAGGGAGAGAGAGAGAGAGAGAGAGAGAGAGAGAGAGAGAAATATAGAAGGAGAGAAATGGAGAGAAAGTTGGTCAGAAAGAGAGGGAACAAGTACAAAGAGGTCTATTCACATGCTGGGTGTTTGTGTGTGTTTGGTGACCGACATGAGAGACGTCCAGAGGAGGGCAGTGTACTTATTAACACACACACACACACACACACACACACACACACACACACACACACACACACACAGGTCTGGGCAGTGGTCCAGTGTGTCTGGCAGAGGCTGGGTGTGATGCACCACCGACCACAGCACAGTCCTGTCGACCTCACACAGACAGACAGAAACATTCAGCACAAAATCTCAACTTACCACACTCACACTGAAACAAGGTGTTCCCAACAAAACCAACAGGACAAATGAAAACAACATAAACAAAAAAATTGAAGTTCAGAATATGAATGAATTCTAAGAATCTTTGGTTTTCAGACTGTGAGCGGTGCCTCCCCGGGGGGGGGCAGACACTGAGTGCCTGACTGCTGCAATCTGAATCAAAATTCATGAGCCATAAATCAGTCGAATCTGAGCAATGGGCAAGATAAATATGTTTTTAGATCCAGTTTCACTTTGATTTTTATTTCATCTCCAATATCTACCACCAATAAACCTTAGTACCGTAATCCAGTCGTAGTCGTCTGTACATCCATGAGTATATTGCAAACTGCTATTGGCTAATTCAGCAAAACTTTAATAGTGCCAATTTGCTACAATGTAAATGTAAGTTTTTAGAGAAGAAAGAGTGGATGTTTCACTGTAAAAATCAGTAAGGTCAAAAGGAGAAAATAAGAATAAATAAAGTAGAAAAAGGGTTCGGACAGTAAAAGATAATGAGGCTGGGCATGATGGTTACCTCCTGGATGTTTGAGACGTCCAGCGCAGTGTGGATCAGCCGTTTGTACATGGGATGTTTAGTGTCTTTGCCTTTCTTGTTCAGGTCCACTGCCTGCAATGGAGAGGAGGGATGATGATTTAATACCATTTTATAGAGAGGAGTAATGAAGCAGGGACGCACGGGAGGCCTAAAGAGATGGAGGCAACGAGGAGGGAGAACGAGATGAGATTTGATACCATTTTTATTGGGAGCTGTGGGATGAAGGGAGGCAGGGAGGGGAGAACAAGAGGGGTGGAAGAAAGGTAATGAGATTTAACACAACGTTTATAGAGCAGAGACTGGAGAGCTGGGGAAGACAGCAAGGGGAGACGGACGAAAGGATGGAGATGAGCAAGCAGATGGAGAGAAAAGAGGGGGAGAGGAAGGGTATAATGGGAAGAGAATGAAGGGGTTTTATTTCTTAATTGGGGGAAAAGTAAAACAATATGACAAGAATAAAGAACTACAGGATTGAATAAGAACGGGAAGTGCTGAACAGAAATAAAGGTCTGGCTCAGTGTAAAATCATTTATTCATCTCGAACACTTTGCCTGGGTGAATGCTTGTTAAAAAGGCAGTTTGAAGAACTACATCACCACAAGCTGTGATGGACAAGAAACTGCTGTACGGACATCGAGAAGAGGTTTGATGAGCTGAAGGTGGATAACAGCAAAATAATAGGCCCAAATAAATAGTTGGTTGTTCTCACCCTCTCCTTCATACGCTGGACGATGAAGCGCAGGTATTTACTCATCTCCTGTTTGTTCAGGTTCTTCTTTTTACTCCCCTGCAGGAAGGGGACAGGGGTGAGGAAAGAGAGAGGGGACGTTGAGAACCACAGCAGAATCTATTATGGCTTATGACAGAAATGCAATGTCAAAAATACACAAGGGAAAGAACCTGGCAGAAGAGACAGGAAGTGAAAAGAGGAATAAGGAGGGACAAAGACAGTGAGAGACAGAAACAGAGCGACATATAAGTGAGAAAGAAAAGGAGATGGAGTGGTACAGGCAAAGACTGAATAAGAGTTTATTGTTGTCTTTCTTTATCAGGAGAAGAAGAGAAGAAAACAAGAGGTGTCTCTGATGGCATACAACTTATAGCGAAGCCAACAGGCAGTTATTAGCTCTCTGCTGGCACACTGAGCTAAATAAGACATGATAAGAGGACCAACAAATTTTGTCTGTATCTGCAGTAAAGTGATTTGTCACTGTAGTCAGCAGAGAAATGTGACTTTCTGTCTCTGTGGATTATTACAGGAAGGTTATTACATCTGAGCATGACAAAGACCTAGACAGGGAAGTACTAAAGGATGTAAGGAAAGGACATATCAAACATCAATTTATGATACACTTAAAGCTTTGGTGTAAAACATGATAACAAACCAGCTCCTTCCTCATACCTGACATTAACCTAAATCCAACCATAACCCTAAAACTCAGTCTTATTCCTCCAACAGTCCTTTAAAGTAATGAGACAAAATAGGTTTCCTATCTGAAAATGAGCTCATTGGAAATGATCAAATAAGACATAATAGCTCTTTAGTCCAAACACTTCCGAGTTCGACCACCTACCCTGCAGACGACACACTGCCAGTGGGATCCTCCGTCTCTGGGCTTGAACTCCTCCGACAGACATTTGAGGTGATAAACCCGGAAGCAGTTGTCACACGTGAGCACGTCGCCCGGTAGGTGACACTCGAAGCAGTACCAGTCGTGGCTCTCTGCCTCCCACTCCTGCAGGGAAGACACAGCAGAGCACAAGTTTGGGTGACCCCCCCCTCCAACCCACCGGCCACGGCAGGGGAGGAAACAACTTTCTTCATCCTCCACCCTTGAACAAAAACTGGCTGGTATCTTGTTAAGTGGCTGCAAAAGTTTCACTAACTATTTCAAAATGCACCAATCCAACAACACGTGTTAATAAATTCCAGATGTGATATCACTGTTATATCTATGCACACTGTTATTCCCCAGTGTATTTCACCAGCAGCTTCAAAATACACTATTTCATTGTATTGTCCATGAAGTAGTCCTAAAGTTAATTGAAAATCTTTCACACAGTCCACGGTAAAATTCTAATTTTTTAAGAAATTTTTCTAACTCTTCTCAGTCTAACTTAACATGGTCGCACTGGACTGGAAGAAGAATGGACGTGAATAAATGTTCCCTTCCAAAAAACGAATGTTCAGCAGCTTCTCAGTAAGAGACATTTTCTTGTCGAGCTGCTGGATGCCAGTAGTCAAAAAAAATGGGAAAAAAACCTTACTGAGTTATTCCAGTGTGTGATCATGAGATATCCCTAACCAATACCAACAATCCATTTACCAGCATCTGACATGTAGTTATGTGTGTTGTGCAAAAACCATAGGTACATTTAGTACTTATACAACTACATATAGGTTTTAACTATTGTTACCAAGCGGCAACCTCCGCCGCTGAAAAATGAAGCCAATGCTGAAGTGCAAAAAAGCTGCAGTTCCTCGAATAACCACTAGAGCAGGCCGCAGAAGGGAGTCAATTACATTTGAGCCCCATGTTAAAATGTCCGATTTTACGACAGAAAAAAACATATTTACAGCCTGGCGCCACTTTGATTGACAGCTAGCCACTGACGGTCTAAAGGGCGTCACCCCGGCTAATTCTAGTCACTGAGTTTGGGAAAGAGATCGTCGTGGGGCTAGCCGGCTAGCAACGCTATTTAGCATTTAACCTAGCTGGTTAGCCGTAGCTAGTTTGATTATTTCGAATAAAGCGGCTTTTTTCAGCGGCTTTTTTCAGCCAATAGCTTTCATTCGACCCGCCTCAGCTCCGCCCTCGCTCCACCTCTTTGCCCATATTTGGAGTAACCGGAGGTAGGCTACCAAGATGGCTACGCACTACGATTTGCTTCATTTTTGCTCTTCAGAAACCTATGGGTGACGTCACGGACACTACGTCCATATTTTATACAGTCTATGATTGTTACTAAGTAAAAAAAAAAGAAAAAAGATACTGATGCCTACACCTGGGTATCGTACTTTGTTTTACTGTACTTTGCCTTACTCTGTGAAAGTTAGTATCCGACTTTTTGAGTGTTTGAATTCATGACTGGGATGCACTGAATGGATGAGAGTAAAAACTTATTCGAAGCATTTCTTTCATCCTATTATCCACAGTGTAGTCGTCCTGTCTTTTCAGTCAGGAGTTCAACTGAAGGGCACAGAGATGGGAAGTATGAAGCGCTAAAAATTCAACGACTCATCAAGCTGTCAAGAGTCCAACTCCTCCCACACACAGTCTGGAGCAGCTCAGCAGGGCAGAGCAGAGGAGCTGAGACTGAATGTTACTCAATGAAAGCTCGGACAAAAACAGCCCCACCATGTTCCTGTGCAGTAGGCGGGGTCTGAACTGGAGGAAGCACGTGAGATTGAACTTGTAACTGTATTGAAGATGAGGTATGAATCTTTCGGAGGACGTCTGGGTTAAAACAGTCTGCACACCGCTGTGGTTCTGATCACACAAGAGCCTCTAACCAGGAGCGTACGTTCCGAAATGACTTTACACTAGGGATGCACCGAAAATTCGGCCACCGAAAATTTTCGGCCGAAACTGGCTCAAAAGTGCATTTTCGGTTTTCGGCCGAAAGACTTTTGTCACCGAAACAACACGGCTGAAATAAGACGTTGTGATGACGAAGAAAAAACACACCCACCACGGGCAGTTGCCGCCTCTAGCCATTTTTAAAATGCGCGTGTAGCGGCGCCAGTGTTTGTAACTAGGCAACCGTGACGGCGCTTTTTGATTGGCAGAGAGCGCAGCGGGTCCTCTCGGGGTCCCCGGCATATGGTCCCCGGCACACAGATTTAGCTGGCCTTAATCTTTCCTGTATTTTATTTAGTTCATTATTGTTACGTTTAGTGTTGAAATGTGTTTGTGACAGACATGTGTACGGGACATTTATGAAATACGGGACAAATCGCGTCCCGTGTTAGTTCAAAAGAGGACGCAACATTTAATTTTCAAATAAAGGACAATTCCGTATTTTTCGAGATGTTTGGCAACCCTACCGGCTCGCACACGTCTGGATAGTTGCCAACATGTCTGCGGTGTGGATGCATTTCATTATATCCGAGAAAGACCCACGGATAGCTAATAGCTAGTTTTAATGTGAGTGTTAATAAATATTTTCATAATTTTGTAATTGATTTATTCTTTGAAGCATTAATATTAATTTATGCAATTGCAATGCCTTGATTTTAGTGAGGTTAGTACACAGTCATAGCCACAAATGCAATGGTAATAATTGGCATAATAATTTATTTCGGTGTTTCGGTTTTCGGCCTTAGTTTCTTCATTTTCGGTTTTGGCCAAGAATTTTCATTTCGGTGCATCCCTACTTTACACCGAAGACTTGGACAAGGCCGCACACTGCAGCAGGCGTCTCTGTCTTCAGACACACATGCAGATTTAAACCAACTTGGACTAGAGTGGCTCCATCCGAAGTGCGGAGGTGGAACGAGCCCGAACACAACCATAAATAGTCATGAGGACAAAAGGAGCGAAGACAGCTCTGACATTCACGCTGCCAGTGTGACTGCAACACCAAAGACCCTGATCAGAGGCAGGACCAGCCAGCAGGAAACACTCCACACTCTGAAATCCAGGGCTTCCTCAGGAGCTCTTTTAAAGGATAATCGACTACTGTCAGATACCTCACAGTACGGGAAGCTGTCATGGGCAATTCTTTCCAACTTCCGGATGTTTTATCCACTAAACAAATTACTCTAATACTGATTGATTGATAAGAAAAACGATCATTAGTTGCAGCCCTAATGTAATATATCAATAGATCAGAACCTTCTATTTTTCATCATTGTGGACGCTTTCAGAAAGAAGACATGTAAAGATAATCTAGTTACAGTTTAAACATGAAACCTAAGACATAGACTGTGTCAGTCCACCGATATGATAAAACCCTGCGCTCCAAGTAAAGCAATAAAACAGCAGCTGAAATTCTTCTAACCATATCCAACATTATTGATTAAGATTTCTTTCATTTAACTCCATAAGAAATGACTTCAAAGATCGGTACTGAAGAGGAAAATTTACAGATGAAAGCAAAGTGTCTCAGTGCTCTCTGGTGCACAAACTATGTAATGAAGGCAGTTTCTAAATGACCTCAGACTTATCTTTCCATACTGACATTTCTTCTAACCTACTAGCTGACTTTAAAGCGAGGAACAATAAAGGTTTGATAAGCTGACTAATAAATAGACACTGTCTCGTATAGACAAGAGTGAGGTTTGTGGATTGTTAGATGTTTGGTTGTTGCATGTGAGCAAAACACTGACTCGTGACCGTGGTTCCATCACATGCTCGCTTCCAAGGTTCATCTGGGAACAAGCACATCAACTGCTCTGTGCACATATTCCCAAATAAACACAACTGGAGGGAAATGATCTTAATTAAAGCCAATTAAGTGAGTCAAATATACTCTGAAATCCATCCACAGATTCCTCGACAGACTTCTACTTTTTAGAGCCTGAGAGACTCTTCACCCACACAAACACTTGACAATACAGAGATGGTCCTTGAGTTCTGTCGAATGTCAACAGACACTTCACTGCTGCTGGACTGTCTGACGAAAGACAAGTGGCTGACTTCAAAAGGCTGCAGCTCTCTGAGCCAAGGACACGGTGTCTGTGGTTTCAGTGAGATTCGACAGGAGCGTGGACAGAAATGGGCCCAAGCAAAACAGACATTACTACAGCGACATAATGTTTGAGCACCAGCGAGGCAAAAGACACTGAATATTGAATTAGAGCGAAATATATCGATAACATATAAATAATTAAGCCACCTAATTTAAGTGTAAAATTAGGGATTTTTTTTTTTCAAATCCAGAAAAGTTTTTGGGTTCAAATCACAGATTACATGAAACGTCTGTGAAATACCTCTGTGTTTTTCAGAGGGAGAAATGGGCCAATGAAGGCAGGGACTGGCACAGTGATAGAGGAGGAGGTGACGTAGCCAACTCCTCCTCTATCACTGCCTTTAGCCTTCTTCTCTCTGCTTTCTTACTCTGGTGTATCTGCAGTATCAGTATCAAGCTGAGACACGCCAGAGATCTGAGCCAGACTGAGCAGTGGGGTTCGTGTGTCTTCCAATGGCCTGTGCAAATCGACTCCAGGATTCATCTCCACCTTCTGCTCCTTTAGTAAGCAGATGTAAACTGGCTTCACCTGGAGCACAGCATATTCTTAAGATCCACAAAAAATACAGACGTTTATCTTCTCAAACTCAAATTATATCCTATAAATTTAATTTTTACTGTAAACCCAAATATCAGTATATATTGTAATATGACAATAGTATTGTTAATGTTTAAAATAACCAGATACGAATGTCTGCTTTGGTTTATTCAGCAAATTAAATACTTGTCGAATCAATGCATTTAGAGACATCACATTGAGGCAAAAATCATATAAGTAAAATATTGCCATAAAAACTTCACCATATTGCCTGTGATGTTAAAGAAAAGACAGTAAGGTAAACTGTGTGCAATAGCACCTCTCTACTTCTTCTCCAGGGGTTAACGTTTTATTTGAGCAGTGTATAGATTGTTTATGCTGGTAGTGGAAGTGTTCTCTGTTTCAAGTGAAGTGGAATACCTCCACTATGAACAGGGACAGGCATCGAGGACAGGTACCAAATTGGTACAGGTTCCTGATTGGTCGGTACCAATAAGCGCTATATGTATTGAAGTAACGTTAATATATTCTGACATACCGCAGCTATCATGTTAAAATTTCTGTCCCCTAATGATGATGAAGATGCCATCAGAGGCAGCTAAAGTAATGTCGTCAGTGCAGCCTCCCGGCTCTGATGCTGATGGGATTTGCCAATGAGAAGGTCTTGGACAGTCACACCAGGCTGACACCAAGATTTACAGCTCTTACCTACAGTGGAGTCCAGCTGGTTCAGGTATGTTCTGTAGCTAATAGCTGACAACATCTATGGCAAATTAGTAGGTAGCCTAAGTTTGAGGTTAGTGTGAGCTGTGCTGACAACCAGATAAAACTAATTTCATATTTCTTACAGTTGTTAATATTTTTAATCATTATTTATAATAATTTCAACGGGAGAGGGAGATGGCTACAACCCCTATACCTTGTCAGTGTCATAAAAAAGGTAATAATAAAATAATGGTTTGTTCTTTTCACATCTTTTCATTTCATGTCTTTAAGAGTGCTTTATTGATAAGTATCGGTAATGAAAAGCAGTATCAGTATCAATATTGGTATTGATAAAATCCTAATGATATCTTTCCTTAACTGAGAATCTCAACATTACTAACAATGTTTTCACACAATTGAGACAAATTCAAGTGTGAACCATCCATTTAGAGCCTCTCTGAGCATTGGAAAAAAAAAAAAAAAAGAAGGGAAAATCACTGAGGAGGACGTATCGATGAATACAAACACAAGGAAGCTCACTCAACTTTATCAAAATAATGGGTTAGTAAATTAAATAAAATTGTGTGTATTTGGGCTTTCTTTTACAGTGTGTAAGGCATTACTATCAAAATACATCAACACATCATATCACAGTCACTGTCATGCATCACAAGTGTGCTGATTAAAATTAGTTTAACCATCAAACTTTTAAACTGTCAACAAAGCATCCTGTTGTTTTTTTTGATGAAATTCTCCTTCAAATGTGCAAAATTTCAGGGTATGAATTCAAAGATAAACATCATAATAATTTTGGGCAAACCTGGATTTAATCCAATCTGACTTGAGGCCGTGCTTTTAAAACTTGGTTTCAACACTTTGACGGTGCTATTTTTAAGCGTTACGATCAGTGTATAAATGTGCAGTTGTCTGTTTGAGTAAAAATTCCTGAGGTCAACACAAGGACACAGCACATGCCAGTTGGATTAAATCCAGGCACCTGCGGAGGGAGAACTGCCTCCATCAAACAACTGCTTTACAGTGTTTCTCACATTCAGTCTCAGTCCACTGAGTAACTGCTAACCTGAAAGAACCGGTCACGTTACTAGGAGCAGGCACGGAGAAAACTAAGGAACACAACCACACAAACCACAGCCACCCCTCCTTCCCTCTCCCACCTCAAACCTGTTTCATCATTTACATGAAGTAAAAAGGAAAAAAAGCATGCCAGACAGAAGTTAAGAACACAGCAGAACACACCCCCTCTGAGGAGAGCTACAACTACCAAGACCCAAATACTACAAAAGCACAGATGCTTGCTACCAACCTGCGGCTTGCTAGCATTGCTTGTCATCTCACATTAAAATGAGATTCAATTCAGCAAACACTGATTACTGTTCAAGCTGTAATTTACACTTGATATTTGGCTCTACTTGGCAGACTCTGACAGCCAAGGCCTGGACACAGCTTTGAGCTGCACCTAGTGAGTATTTGTGTTTTTAAATCAAGCAACGGCACATCTGTAGATAAGTAGCGAGCACGTATTTCATCAAGATCACTGATCACTTCCACAAGAAATTTGGCCACGTAGACACAGCGCTGCAATGGACTTTCATGAAGCTTTTTACAGTAAAACTGAATGACAGCAAGTATCTTCTGGCAGTGTGTTTGGTACGCTGCTGTAGGCCAGCATGCTGAGAAATTTCCAAATGGAAACCTGATATGTTTTCAGCTTTCACCTTGTGTGATAATTTCATTCAGGGTGCAGCGAGCAGACTCAATCACGAGCATTACATAGTGCAAGACGACTGAATTTCTCGCCACTGGCACTGAAGGCTTTCACTATAATTTTAAAAACAGCCTGCAACTCGTGCATTAACCAGAAATACTGTGCACTGTATAGTTTTCCTGAAACCAGCATAAAAAGATTCACTCAAATCCCTGACTGCACTGCATGTGGCAGGACCGATTTCTCACAGAATGATGTTAGTTGAGAGGGGGAAAAATGAAGTGATCACATGAAGAACAAAGCCTGAATTTGAAAATAACAAAGCAGCCCTTACCTTGCTTCCCTCGGCTTTCGGCTCCTGTGATTGCAAGTGATTCAGAGAGTAGTGTTTAAAAGTCCTGCTGCTAAAACCACCTTAGCTCCGCAGGACAACAGTGTCATGTCTTGAGAGACCAACAGATTTTAACAACAGATCACGTAAATATTTTGTGATGACACCACACAGTACAGGCACACCTCTGAAAAATGTAATTCCCAAATCTCGCTTTCGTCTTTCTAGGATTACAATGGCTCCTTTTCTGAGATACAATCATAATAAATAACCATGGTTGCAAAGATTTCATCTATAAAATGTACCTTCAATATAGTCAATACAAACTAGTTTATGTATGAACTAAGAAAGGAAAGTTAGTTTCCTATCATATTATAACTATTCTGATTTAAATCACATGAGTCATTTCTGTTTTTCCTGCATGATATTCACAGACAGTGCTCTTGTAGTTTATTGGGTAAAGTATAACAGATACTGCCTGGGTGCAAAAAGCATTGGGATTAAAGCAGCCACCAAATACATGTCAATGCCAGTAATCCATTAAGTGCTCTTCACATTACAAATGGTAACAGACATGGGGATTCTACCCAGGTAGCACTGACACACTGTGAAATGACACTCAGTGACAGGGAAGTGAAAGCATCACTACATTGTGAACTGTTCCTCACAACTAACGAGGAAAATGAGAGAAAATGAAACCAAGGACTTCACATGAAAAGAGTAAAATATTAATATCACAGTGCTGTACAGCAGAGAGCTGGATTCAAATGATGATACAGGCCTGGGAGAAATAAACTGAAATTGTGCGTGGTTCGACTTGTTTAATGGTTGGTTGCACATTTTTATGTACACACACAACTAATCACTGAAGTCCTTGATTTGGCCAAAATGTCACTCTTCCTATTAAACTTTTCTACATCTGCTATTTGGGTACTTCTTCATCATCCTTTCTCATTGTACAACACTAATATTTGCTCCATGTAATGTCTGCATGCTGTGACTCTTAACACTGTGTTCACATTGTGAGCAACTTGACAGATGGACGGCTGTATTCTAATCTTACAGTCTGTGTGGTGGTCTCAAACAGGGCTCCTGTGGCAAGTTCAGCACTGCAAATCTTCTCTTCCTCATCTTACACTACAGTAAACTGAGTATCTTTGGGATTAGGACTCTTTGTCAAAAAAAACCAAGAAATTTAATGTCATTACATTAGGAAACTGTGACGGGCATTTTCCACCATCTTCTCCTGTTTATTAGATCATATTATTGATCCATTAAGACAATAATCAACAAATCAACCAATAATGAAAATACTCATTAGTAAGAGTCCCAGTTTGAGAATTGTCAAGCCTTGATTGGGCAGAATTGTAATTGCTCATGATGTATATTTAGCTGGCAAGTATAGAATGAGCACCAGTAGGGAAACAATACATGACGCTGGCTGAAAGCAAGAAGTTGTTATTAAGTTGTTATTAAAGGTGGAATGACTAGGCTTTGTCAGTTCCAGCTTGGAAACACAACTTTTAAATTTCGCCTTCACACACTGCGCACTCTTATTGGCTGGGGGCTTCACACCTGCTTCCCACAGGTCAACAGACAGAAACATCCCAAACACAGCAAAATAAGAAAACACAGGCAGAGGGCAGGGTCTCTGCAGACAACACGCACTTCTTGAGTGTCATAAGTGGCGATCGAGAAGGATTCATTTCTATACATATTTACATACATATTTCTATACATCTATACATTATTTTTAAAGAAAATCCTATTTATTCTGACTTTAAACTTTAACAGTCATGTCTTATGGAACTGCTGAACTCCCAGTGATTTCTTAAGAAAGGTTGCTCACAATGTGGACACAGGAACCACCAGATGTCTTTCTTTATACTTAAGTATTTAATTGGTGCATCTCTCCAACATAAAAAGGATGACTCTGTTCACTTTTGGTGACCAATCAAACAGAATCTAGAAAAAGGATTCATTCACAGCATTAGAAACCCGATAAACTGGTACTGGGCTTACCATCTCATCCCCAGGGAGCCAGTATCCTTCCTGCTCGATGCCGGCCTTGGAGCCCTTGCAGCCAACAGTCAGGGTCTCCACCACCAGGCCGTCCTTCACGGCCAAGCTCAGCTGTCTGGCAGTCTCCTTAGGGTGCATGCCAAACACACGGCTCAGGTACCTGGGCAAGTGGAGATCGAGAAGTAATTGAGCAACGTGTGAAGGCAGCTGTGCTGACGGTAGCCATTTTTCCATGCTTGCCAAACATGAACATTTAAAATCTCAAACGACTGTAGGCGGGAACCTTGAAAGGACTTGGATTTGTGCTGCTGTCATAAAATGTTTATGGTTGTTTATGAGTCAAGCGAAGCTCAAAACCAGCTCTAATAGCTGTATACAAGATCATCAGTCAGAGAGCCTGATTTCCTTTCCTATAGCCTTAATATTACTTGTCTCTCAGATTTGTAATTTTCCACCAACAATACCCCAGTGCTTCATAAATGATATTTATATTACCCAAGAAACAGATTAGAGATACATGTGGGTCCAAATTACGGGGCAATCTTTCTCATCTATTTCCTCCTCTGATGCTCCCACATTTTCCAATCCGGTACCACATGCAATTCAAATAACGGCCCACTTGATTCCTGCAGCCGTCTGCTGACTGGCAGTGAACCTCTCTGAACAAGGTCATGTATCCTCTCCTGTGGCAGACAGCCAACGAACAGAATATGTCAGTGGGGAATCAGGTGAGAGTGTGTATTTACTCCTGAGTTACAACAGAGAGGCCTATAGTATGTCTATGTGAGGTGAACACAAGTCAGACAGGATTACTTAAACCAAAGATTTGAAACCCAAGGTAACAAGGAACCAAGGTAAGACTCCACCAGGCTCCAAGAATGAACAGAGGAAGAATTTATAAAATCTATGAGACTGAAAATTGTTGTAGTAAAACACCTTTAGGAATATCTGGCCTTAACCTAGTCTTTAGCCTAGTCTCTACCAATAATTTTCATAATTTATCATTTTGTTGATGAAATGTCAGAAAAAAATTTCTCATCACAATTTGAAGCACTTGTAAATAGTCCAAAACTCAAAGATATCTTTAACTATTGTATAAGACAAAGAAAATCAGCAAATACTGGAACCACCTAATGTTTGGAATTTGTGCTTTAAAAAT
Source organism: Centropyge bicolor (assembly GCA_037975185.1). Taxonomy (NCBI): domain Eukaryota; kingdom Metazoa; phylum Chordata; class Actinopteri; family Pomacanthidae; genus Centropyge; species Centropyge bicolor. The sequence continues at coordinate 42,171 of JBBMOC010000258.1, read as the reverse complement.
GAAACACTAAACTAATTAGCAAAAAGTTGCCATTTTTTCTGAAATGATATCAGGTCTTATTTTGCTACTGATGTCCAGTCGTTATTTAGTGACAAATATTTTTTTGAGGACACCAGGCTTTAACTGCCAGCTGATTCTAGCATACTCCTTTAATTTATTTTAATGAAAATAAAATAAAATTTAGAAAACAAACTGGAGCTGAGAAGCCAAATTAGAAAAATGAACATGTTATTTGCTTTTGTCTTTTCTGCTGGATGTTTATGTTGTGAGTGATTAGGACTCACTCGCATCTTTGGTTGTTCCATGTTTTATTAAGCAACTGATCATTTTGACTGCAAAATGCTGATTAAAAAACATCATGGGCAAAAGTAAATGTCAGACTCAAACATTCCACATTCCAGCTGAGTGAGTAAGGAAAGTTAATTATTCGTCCCTTCCTCGCCGACTTTAGTCTCCTATTTCCACAAAACCAAAGTCATCACCCTCTTAGCTGCAAAGCCTTCTTGGTGAAATTAAGCTACAGTGGGGCTGGTGAGGGTGGAGGCATGCGTGTGTGTGTGTGTGTGTGTGTGTGTGTGTGTGTGTGTGTGTGTGTGGCAGGGGGGTTATCCGTTGCATGCCGCCGCTAAGTGTTTCCATGACAACAGCCGGTATTCATTTGGCAAGCAGCCGGCTCCAAGGTGCTCGCCAACTTGCCGTATGCGATGCGCTAAGTGTTTCATTTAGTCTCTGCTCCATCTGCCGACTGAAAGGAATGACTGATCAGCGAGGTCTGCCGTGGACCATTTGTCATCAATTTGCATACTTTGAACAATGTAAGCTTCCCTGCACAGATAAAATAATGACGGTTAAAGCATGAACCTGCTCTAGACTCTATATCTACAGGGGGGGGGGGGGGCAAGAATGACCATGAGTGAACGGTGACTGGAGATCGTCGGTTTAACTATTGATCGTCGCCTGGTGTGACATTGACGGCTCACTGTAACAACACTGTCAAACAATCAGTTGATTAATAGATTATTTGTTCGACAGAAAACTAATCAGCAACATGATGAGGGATTAAATCATTTATCAAGCAAAAATGTCCCACACTCTCTGTTTCTAGTTTCTAAAATGTGAGCTTTAACTGCATTTCTGATTTGTGTCATTGGAAACTGAACATTTTTGTGTTTTGGACTGTTGAGACAAAAAGATCATTCTGAAGACATCAGGTTGTGCTTGACACTTTCCACTAGTTTCTAACATTTTACAGTGGAATCCAATTAAAAAATAATCAATTATGAGCCTTTTAATGACTGGTGGAATTAACACATATTCTACAACACAAAAATGAACAATTCCTCACGAGCTGTCCACACATGTACAGAGTTAACTTTGTCCATTGGGACAGACAAATAAGTCAAAAATAACACTACCAATGGTTGATTGGGCTCCTGTCATTATGGGTGATCATTCTGTCCCACTCGTTCATCCAGAACAAACTCATTTTAGATTTGAATCAAATAGTTAAAAAAAAAAAAAAAAGAAAAGAAAATTGGCAAGAACTTTAAATCAATTCATTGGTGTCCAATATACATTTTTTTCCCCACTGGCCCACTTGGCCCGCACATCAGAGTTTCACACATCCCTTGCATGTTTTGAAGCAGCCTGGCAGCCAAAAAATGAAAATAACCATAATTTAAAAACTGCAGATAACATAGCAAAGAGGGATCGATTGTACAGTGAGAGAAAGAAAACTATGCAGTTTGTTTGCAAAATATTGTTTCATGGAAATGCAACCAGACTATTTACAATTGCTCACTCACTCACTCAGACATCACACACACTCACTCAGACATCACACACTCTCTCTCTCTTTCATGGATAGGCCAGTGACTGGCTCCATAAACTTTTACTGACCGGGGCCATTGAGCAATCAGTTATGTCAGACTTGATCATCATTATCAGTTATAATGATTGTAAACTGAAAATGAGTCACTAAATTCTGCACTTAGTATTTTCTCACTACTAAAATGATCAATAAATTAACTGACAAGAATAGGTGGATAAAATTTTAATCTATTTTTGTGAGTTATTCAGCTACCTTGATCAACAGCCTGGATTAGAGATAGAGTATTTAATTCTGAAATAAAACCAAAGCTTAGTTTTCAAAGATCTGCAGACACAGGTCGCCATGTGTAAATGATTCATGCAACACAACACAATGTCTACATTTAGCACATTCAAGTAACTACATGCCGGTGTGTGAAGCTGAGTTCTCTCCTCAGGTCATCACCGTGCTCGTTTGGATAGTGAATTTTTATGGACTATATTGCTTACGGACAAGTAAGGAGGCCAAACCATACACTGGCCAACACAAAACATCTTAAGAACATTTCCGGTTGATTCCATATTTCCTCTCATTTCATGTTGTGCAACAAGAATATAAAACATAGTCACATCATAAAATGTTCACAGTGACGTCTGTGGGTTATCCAGAGAAATATGGACATTGTTTCTAGAAGGAAATGTGGCCATTGAGTTTCTCAAACATCACTTTTGAGTACTGTTAACACTATTAATAAAATTCCATTAACCTCATCTGCACTGGGCTGGTAAAATGAAACTTAAGGGACAGATATTGTAAAATATCAGGAGATAAAATCAGAGCTACCTGCAGGGCTCGACACAAGTCTGAGTGAGTGGAAACACTGATTTCCCTCGCCCTTTAAAGTATTCTTTAGCAGTAGGGTGTGAAAGACATGTACAGACACACACATCACCCAATTTATCTTGTCTGTGGTGAACTTACTTGGAGATCCTGTCCATGTTTGCAATTTGTTTCTGGTTGCGGATGACCTCGATGGCCGCCCACACATACTGGACCACCTTGGGATCCGCCTGCCTCTTCTTCACCACACGTGACATGATTTCCTTATTCATCACAACTGTGGGGAACAAAGGAAAAATTTAAATCAGATGTATTTTTTTTTGTTCTTTGAACTTTCATGCTTTCCTTTAAGCACATCTGAGTTGTCGTACAGTCTCAACAGTAGCAGTGCTACCCATTAATGGCAGCACTTAAAGTAATGAAAAAAGCTGTGGTAACAGCCTTAACATAATAGTAGCAGTGTCAGTAGTAATAGTACTAATATTAGTACTAGTAGTAGTATGTTCTTCATGTTTGCACTACATGGTCAAATTAATGTGATATTAAACTAAAGATTTATTTGCTTATATTACTTTGTAAACAGCTGCATACTGTATTTTTATAAACATGGTTTTATAGTGAAATTTTAAAGAAACATTCTTGGTATTTCTTTAGAAAGCATAAGGGGCAAATGGGCTCCATTTATATAGCACTTTCCAACCTTAACAGACAAAGTGTTTTACAATAGTATCTCTCATTCACCCATTCACACACTAGTCACTTAAAAGGTTCTGACTCCTAAATCAAGTTTCTTCATCAAGACAAAATGCACACGATGAGAGCATACGATGGTCAGTAGGGACAACAACACAAAGACTAAAGCCTGTGCAGAACCATAAGAACCATGTGTCTTTCAAGACATGACTGACCACTAAGATCAGTTGGATGACTAAGCCATTCGATATTTGATGAGTATTTGTTCTCTTATCATTCTACAAATACTCAGACTGTGTGTAATATACCCTCCATATGACAGCCGTGTTAGGCCATAAAAAACAAGTACTAAGGAACTGCTGCAGGTAACAAACCAGCTGTCTTTATGACTATCTGATGCAGCTCTGTTGTTAACAGGTTGGTCAGCGTACAAGAGCATCTGTCCAGACTTGCTGAGGACAGCTTACTAAGAAAAACTCCTTCCACAATCAACCTAACTGAACTGTGGGCTTCAGAGGAAAAGCACCTAGGTTATTACATGGTTTCAAAAATGTAATCATTTCTAATCATATTTCTGAAGAAATTACCTCTACTTTAGAATTAAATCATTTACTAATTGTAACCGTAAACCGTAAAACTGACTTGATATTGATTATATCAGTGTAGACATAACTGTTGTAATTAGGAAGATATTCTTAATGCCTCAGACCATTTCCCTCCGTGCCATGTGGACATCAACACAAATATCAGAAAATATCAAAAGGAATTGAACAAGGAAAACTCCTAGACCTTCAAAGGCTCAGAACAATACTGGTTTTCCTTTTTACTGCCGTGTGCAGGCCAGACCTTCCCTGAAGATCTTGAGAAATTCAAATCCAATTTTATGCAGTCCTCCTCTGAACCATCCGTGAAACTTAAGATGTCACTTTCATAAATCGCAGCCAAAAGCTAACCATAGTAATGCTCAGAGCGACATAGAGGAACATTCTTGGCTTTAGTGCACTTTGTGGTAGAGGAGGCTGTGACAGATGTCGAGAGAGGATGTTCATCTTCACACCTTTCTCATGAGACTATGAACTGTGGGTTTAGCACGAAAAAACATGTAGGAAAAATCTGCATATTTGGCGCAAATTACCCAAAAATAAATGCAAATGATGACTGAAAATAAGTTTTGTCTGGAAATGTAGCCGTTCATACCTTGGTCATGGTCAGGGTGTGTGATTTAATCATTTCCTTAAGTTCAGAAGTTTATATTTCTGCTCTGTTTCAGACAGGTACAGATTACATATGAGTCTACTACACAATATCACTGCCCGGTGCATTTGATATTAAGGTTACAAATCAGTATCACCTAAAGCACTAAGCATTGTCATCAACTGGACTTGAAATGGAGTGATTTTCCCCCCTATTTGTTATTGATTAAAAATCAGAATGTTTCTTACTTTCATGAGTTTGCAAATTATAATAAAAAACAGAGGGCTGGAAAGACACAAAACAGGGACAAACTGCACAGAAAAATAAATATTAATAACTGTTACAAATACTAAAATACTATTCTCTGAATTTTTTAGACATCTCAAATTCTGGATTTTCTACATGGATGAAATTCAGCCACACTGAATTTAACAATTTGGCCTCCAGAATGTAAAACGGGGTTTTGACACTCACACTGAACATTAAAAAATTGTGTCTGTCCAAAAAAGCAGAAGTGGTATTACTGTTGGCAAAGATATAATTATTTAGATGCTGACAAGGAAGAGTGTGTGAATATTCTGACATTTGGTGCACATTAGGCGTTGCAGAGCCAAAAGGTGAGGTGGAGCAGCAATTTTCGCCCATTATGGCTGAGCATCTCAACACAGCTGAAAGAGAAAGAGTGGATGGGACCAGCAAGGCGACAGTGAATAATGTGAGCTCCCCTTTTCTGTGTCACTGTGGGTGTGAATGAGGGCCACCTGTGCCATGATGCCAAGGCAGCATGGCCACCCCAGCTCTCACTCCTGCAAACATGCCTCTGCTGTGCTGGCATGTGCACAACACAGGTACCTCCATCAGCCTGCACCTGTGTCCAGAGAGCTCCTACTACATGATGACAGGACTCCATCAGTCAGACAAGGTGCAACACTGGAGGCCAACACAGGCTGAGAGGGGCTGGAGGCTGCCAGGGTAAACAAAGACACCACAGGGCTGCTGCCCCCTCTTCAGGAAACCTGACAGCTCCTCCTGATGCAAATCCAAATCGTGAATCATCCCTGTTAGTTATGATATCAGTAAAACCAAGCATGGCAGCCACACATGTTTGATGCAGCAAAGTTAGTGTGCACAGATTGTAGCATGGGCCACTCACCGTTATCCTGCTAATAGCAACCAGACTGACACCCGTGTGAGGACAACGAATCGACTGATTTATGAGAAAACATCTGGATTATCACGCTGTAGTTATTAAAAAAATCATCAAAAACTCAAATCTCGTAGTTAAATGGCAGACTAAACTCCACTTGTAGATCTGGCAACAAAGAGCAGCACAGGAAGGCCACGGGCTATACAAGGAATTTAGCTAGCAGGCGAGCTAACGTCCAAACCGACGCTTGTCAAGACAAAAGGGCCGATTCAACTTGTACTAAATAGCTTAAACCAGGTGATTCACATTACTTTGGAGCTAAATGATAACACATAACCCTAAACAAGCAAGTAAAACTAACGGCTGGCAGGAGAGCAGACTATCGCGGTGAGTTCATTTTTGTTAACGCTGCTGGTAAAATGCTACGTAGCTAACTGGTCGGCTGTTAAATCGAAGCTAGCCAACATGTCAGCGACAAAGCGACAAGCTGGTGGTGTTTCTGGCACACACGAAGCCCTATCCGTCGTCACAAAACAAACAGACAAAAGTCATACTCGGCTAACTATTCCGTTTGTTTTGAAGGGCGCCATGTTCACAATCCTCCATCACGGGACATGAGCGGCTAAGCTAACGGCGCTAGCTAGCGTCCAGCTAGCCGCAGTGTTGTCATTGAGCGTTGAGACATTTTCACGAGAACAGAAATCAAACTCACCTTCGCTACAGTGTCGCCAACAAACAGCGCTGCAGGATTGAAAGCGAGGCCGCTCACATTAGTATTTCTCGGGCTTGTTGAGGCTGTGGATGGTGGTGTGTGTCCAGCTGGCCACAGTACAGCTGGGAGGTAAACACAGCCGAGCACCGAAGGGAGAACTCTAGTGGTGGAATCCGACTCACTGCACCTCAACCCCGGGGATCATTAAAGGGCCAGTCCGCCGGAAAGAGCGACACTGACCAGTGTGAGAACAGCAGCGTCCTCTTCTCTAAAGGAAGGTTTGTCCAGTCTAAGAAAAGCAGATGCTGATGTAAACAGCTGCTGGGTTTGTTGGTCGAAATATTCTAACATCTATTGGATTGATTGGCAGGAAACTCAGTTCACACCTCCTCCATATTCATTACTTTGGTGACTTTTGGAGAAATGACACCTCAACTCATCGCCTCTGTAATAGCTCCTGTTCTACTAAATTCATTTCAATTTCAGTTCAGTTTCATTTGTATAGCGCCAAATCACAACAGAAGACATCTTAAGGCACTTTCCATACAGAGCAGGTCTAGACTGAACTCTTTATAATATCATTCATAGAGACCCAGCAGTTCACATCATGAGCAAGAATCTGGAGACAGCGGCGAGAAAAAACGTCATTTTAACAGGCACTTCAAAACAGAACCAGAGACAGGCGGGGGGCAGGAGGACAGAGAACATGCAGTAGTACACTCCACAAATATAATAATAATAAGAGTAATAATAACAGCAGCATTAAACAGAAACACAGGAGGAAGTCAAGCAGCTTCAGGTGTCACTAAACAAACATGAGCCACCTCCTTTCTGCCAGACCTGGAGGAGGCCGACTACACAAACACACAAGAGACAAAACTCAAGCATGGACAAGAGAAGAGAACAAGAGAGAGGGAAAAGGCCGAAAAGGAGAGCGGATGAAGTTCCAGATCTCATGAGTGTCAGGACTCAACAAAACCTCTTCACATCCAAACTTGACCAAATAAAATCTCACTCTTTGTCCAGTTCTTGAAGTCTGTGTCCTAAATGCTCTTTATTGACAAAGTGCACAAACATAATGTTGTTTGTAAAAAGCAGCATGTGATAGAAAACTCTGTTTATTTCTCTGTGACTGAGATGTTTTAGTGAGCAGAGTTTAAAGGACAGAGACAGACGGACAAATGTTCTTCTGCTCCGAACACAAACTCTGCAGTTTGTGATGTTTCAGGAGGAAAAGTGTCTCAGTTATATTCTCATATTAGTTTCACATTGTCTCCATCAGCTTTGTCTGACACCGAGGAATAAAGACAAGAAGGAAACACTTGGATCATCTTTGTTTATTCATGATAGAAACCTTCACATTCTTCACACAACCGTCAGTAAAGTCTGTGAAATGACTCTTGTTCAATGATTTCATGCACAGATTCACATCATCCACACAATCAGTTTGTTGGAGCAGAATCTGAGCTCTGGAAAAGAAAAGAACGACCATCTCCTGATTGATTAGGATCAACATCAGTTCACTTTGACAATAAACCTCAGTTGTTCGTCCATTTGTACAACAACATTTCTTCTGCCAAACAAATACATGAAAGTCTGATTATAGATTTCTTTGCAAATGTACAAAGCAATGAGAAGAAAATCTGTGTGATCAAAGAAGGTCTGGTGCTTTCTCTCTTCACATCCAGCTGCTGAAGACAAACAACAACTGACAAACACATCAATGCAAATATTCATCCAACATTTACAGCTCAGACAAGTTTACAGTTTCATGCAGAGAAAAGTCTGTTCAGGTGAACAACACTCATCATGAGCAGTGAGAGCCTCCACGGCTAAACACACACAGGAAGGAGCGCCACCTACTGACACTCACACATTTACAGAGCAACACATGAGAAGATGTCTAAGCACCGCCCACAATGTTTGATTGACAGGTGATCTCTGTGCAGTGAAGAAATGCCACAACAATCAGCTGTCACACAAAAGAAGTTTCAAAAACACAGAGTTCAACCTTAAATGACTTCTGTCTATCTGAGTTTACAGAACTCAGCTGTGTCTTCAAAAGACCACGACCCATGTCCAAACCCAAGTCCAGCATAGAGAGGCTGAGAGAATGTGGTCTGGACTCTGTGGAGGAGAGTCATAGTCATGGTTTCAGAGACGCTGTAGAAGGACAGAATACCTGCTCTGTGATCCAGGTACACTCCTACTCTGGAGGACCGAGGACCTGAGACAGCAGTTTGGACACTGTCGTAATAAAAGTTATAACTGCTGTTGTAACTGTTGTCACATTGTAACGACCAAGATTTGTCATTGAATCCAAATACACATTCATACGAGCTCCCTGCTATGTTGATATTCTTGTATGCGACTGCTACATAAACTCCTTTCCCTCTCCACTCCACCTCCCAGTAACAACGTCCAGTCAGACTCTCTTTACTCAGGACCTGACATAATCCACTGTAACTGCCTTGGTGACTAGAATAAGACCATTGTTGATATGTTAATGTTGCTTTTCTGTTCCCCTCAGATAATAACAGAACTGTGTGTGCTGTGTTTGGATCCAGGGTGATTTCACATGAATATTGTAAGAACTCAGCTCTGGTCTTGGGCTCTGGTTGTGGCAGTAAAACATCCACTTCAGTCACTGTCAGTGAGATGTTTGTCCATTTGTCCCTCAGGACGTCCTGTACTTTGTCTCTGAGCTCTGACACAGCTGCTGTCACATCCTCAAAGTACCTGAGAGGACGGATCTGGATGCTGGATGAGTGTGTGGATTGACTGAGTGGTGACAGTGAGGGGTAGCTGAGGAGAAACTGGCTGTGATCCTCTGTGTGTGAGAGCTTCTCCAGCTCAGCATCTTTCCTCTGCAGCTCAGTGATCTCCTGCTCCAGCTTCTCCTCCAGCTCTTTGACTCGACTCACTTCAGTTTCCTGCTGGGATCTGACCTGCTGCTTCACATCACACCTTCTTTTCTCCATCACACGGATCAGCTGAGTGAACATCTTCTCACTGTCCTCCACTGCTTTATCAGCAGAGCCATTGATGGCCTCCACCTCCTGCTGAAGCACCTTCACATCTTTCTGTCTGTCCTGGATTCTCTGCTGGATGTTTTGTCGACTCACCTCCAGCTCTCTCTGCCTCTCGCTCCTTTCTGCTGCAGCTGACACTGTGTCGTGGCCTTTATGTTCATCCACAGAGCACAGATAACAGATACACTGCTGGTCAGTCCGGCAGAACATCTTCATCACCTCATCATGACGAGAGCACATGTTCTCCTGGAGCTTCTTGGACGGATCCACCAGCTTGTGTTTCTTTAATGGAGCCACATCATAATGAGGCTGAAGGTGTTTCTCACAGTAAGAGGCCACACAGACCAGACAGGACTTGAGAGCTTTCAGTTTTCTCCCAGTGCAGACATCACAGGCCACATCTTCAGGTCCAGCATAGCAGTGATCAGCAGGAGCAGCTTGGAGTCCAGTCTTCTTCAGTTCCTCCACTAAAACTGCCAACATGGTGCTTTTCACCAGGACAGGCCTCGGTGTGAACGTCTGCCTACACTGAGGGCAGCTGTGGATTTTCTTCTCATCCTCTTCATCCCAGAAGCTTTTAATACAGTTCATGCAGTAGCTGTGTCCACAGGGAATAGTCACCGGATCCTTCAGTAGATCCAGACAGATCGAACAAGAGATGGTTTTTCGGTCCAGTTGAACTCCTTTCCCGGCCATTTCAGCTCTCAGTGGCAACGACTGTCTTCACTGAATAAGGCTCATCAGCTCTTGCTGTATCAGATGTTGGTTAGACCTATCTTAACATCAGTGAGGGGCAGCAAAGAAATATGTGCACAGAGTGGAGCTGGCTAAGAGGATGACTCAGGGAGGAGATGGTGCACTCAGAGTCATTTCCTGTATCTATGTCAGATGGGTTTTGCCTCTGACCTGCCTCTTTAGGAGTCAATTTACATCGATGGTACAAATGAATGTGAGTGATTATGCCCCACAGCCAATGTAAAAAACATTTCATTTCTATCGTCACAACCCACGTCTTCCAAAAACACTAAACTGGGATTTTTCAGACAGACAAATCAGGAGATTTGAGATGTGTCTCTGTCTCGGCAAGACATGAGATCTGGCAACCCAGACATCTCTTCTGAAGATGCTCTATAACAATATTAAGCTACCAGATAAAAATCAGCTGCAAAATAAGGTGCGAACACAAAATTTGTACTCTGCATAGTACAAATCCAGTAGTGACATCTCATCCACTCATTCACAACATACCCGGACGTGCCCACAGGAGGCAGGAAGTGCAAACCACTTCAAACTGGCAGAGTTTGTGATGTGTCATCTTTTGTTATGGAGCATAATCAATTCATTTGCTACTGTTAATTGTCTGATATTGATGTTCTTAGTTTGTGTTTGTTGTTGGCGATCTATGTATCATGTTTTAGTGAGCACATAGCACACTCATGGGGAGAGTGTAGTTTATTACCTTAAAGACAGAACCAGCATTGCAAGTTGTCAGAAACTGATCAACCACCAGGAGGCGAAAGAGTTCCACCAAAACTTCACCAACGTGACATTAGCAACAGTAGCCTTGTATTTCTGTGTAATTGTTTGTTAGATGAACAGTGTAATGACTGAAGCCCAATGTCTCAAAGTCTTTCCATGTACTATAAATGTTTAAGAAAAGCAATTCTGTAGCATGGACTGAAAGATTAACTCCTCACTATATTGGGTTCACTTATGTAGAGGAACCAGAACAATGTAAACATACTCGATTAAGGGGACTGCTTTTTTTGAAGAGGGTCAACAATGCACTGTGTAGCTATAAACTTATCATCTGTTCTGTAAAATCTGAAAGGTAACTAGTATCTGTAGCTGCCAGATCAATGTGGTGATGTAAAAAGTGCAATAACTGTATGGAATTATAGAGTAGCTCCAGAAAAGTACAGGTACCTGAAAAGTGTACTTGGCTCCAGTACTATAGTAAATGTACTATGTTACTCTCCTCTACTGCTGTCTGTTTTGACAGCTTTTATTCTTCGAAAAAGGCAAAGTTGCTGAGTTGTGGGCCAAACCCTGAAATCTCTCCTGCGTGGATCTTGACTTTCTTTGAGAGGTCAAAGATCAGGACGTTAAGCATTTGTTTTGAGAAGTAAGTCAGATGTACACACCACAGAGCCAACCGTGAAATAACTGCAAGTACATTTTGGAAAACATCTTCTAAATAAAACCATTGATTGTGTTATCTAAAAGTGATTTTTTTGTGTGTGTGTGTGCGTCTTTCAATCAACACTTTTCAGAATTAACTCGTCACCATTACACAACAACTTAAAATGAAAAGTAATCATTCAACTTACAATTTTCAGAATCTAGAATGAAACCATCTCCAAAAATCCATACTCAAAAAATAAGTAGGAATAAACTTGGGTAAGTTTCTTAGGAGCATCAGTTTGTCCTCCTGTTCTAAACTACAGCAGCGTGATGATCACATCGCCTGAGTTCTCACCCTCAAGCTGGTGCCCCTGCACAGAGAGGCATTTGGTCCAAGTGTCAAATCATTCAAAGTGGAGTTTCCTGAGCTTCTGGGCAGCGGCCTGTTCAGTGTTTCATGCTGCCCCTGCACAGCCAAACAAGTGCACCAGGTTCCTATTTTCAGTCCAGAATGTCATAACAGGAAGACAGGACTGGAGTCTGCAGGGGATCCTGTATTTTGTTCAAAGTGAGACTCATTAACTGCACTTCTGTTTCACTAGCACTTCTTAAGAAGTTAAATGTTTTATTGGAAACCTGTTGTTGGTTGTCTTGGATCCGAGCCATTTTCTTGTAAGAAACAGTGCACTGATCTTGCTGGGAAGCCTCAGCAGCCAACTTCAGCAGAAAATAGAGTTGAGTGCCATCCCTTGCTGAGGGCGTCATCAACCAAGTCCTGGTACTTGGCCTTCTTTAGTTGGTAAGAGACTTCTAGCTGGTCTTCCCAGGGCACTGAAAGACCAAGATGGTTTCTGTGCTCCTGAACAGAAGAAACAGGTCTGGTCGGAGTGTGGTTGCTGCCACCTCTTCAGGAAAGACAAGCCTCTTTTTCGGGTTGGCTTGCATCTCCCAGTCAGATGCCTGGTGTAAGATGGAGAGGGGGTTTGAGCAGTTGTTCTTTCCTGAGGAGGCAAGTCTCCTTCCTTAAGAAAGCTGACGGCCACCTGTGCTGAAGCCGGTGCTTGTTGGCTTTAACTCTTTGCAGTTCGGCCCATTTGGCAATTTCTTGCAGGACCATTCTGAGCCACTACAGTGTCTCTGAACCCTGTGAGGTTTTAGTCTGAAGGAGTGTTAATTAGACTGGAGGAGAAAGTTACAAATAGTCTCAGCTCTTTCTGCTCAACACTGTGTACAGAAACAACAACCAGATGGTGATGTGAAACTGTTGAGCATACCTCTGGAGTCCTCTGTCTGAACTGAAAGCTTGCAGGCTTGTTTCATTAAAACTAAGCAGGCACTTCCCTCATCCACTCTGAACTCCTTTCCAAAAGCCCACTGATGGATTAGACTTCCTTTTAATTGTAGCTACATGCGTTGATTCTTTGTTGTATCAGACAGGCAGGATCTAAACCAACTATGGCAGTAAAACTGCCTTAGTTGTCCATAAATACATCAGACTTGGCACTTATTCTCATATGAATATAGAATGTCTATTACTTCTGGATGCCAAAGACAAGGAAAACATGTAACATAATGTAAATACTTTACCTCACTTGTCACTTTATTGTCTCTATGCCACTTATTGTTTCTTGTTTTTTTTATTTGTGCCTTATTTTTTTAACTAGCCACTTTCTGGTATTTATTTTTGAGTTACTGTTTACTGTTTGCTACTGCTGCTGTGACAAGTAAATTTCCCCTAAGGGGGATCAATAAAAGTTATCTTATCTTATCTTATCTTAATGAAGCAGCTGTCTACAGAGCCAGAGTAATGTCAAGCCAGATCTGATGTGTCTTTCGTGGCTTCAAGCACTAAAGTTTCCAAAACTTGACAACTGCTTTATAACTCCAACAGATTCATTGCAGTTACTGATAGAAATACTCAATGTGAAAACTGTATTGAGAAAGTTACTCTCATGCCTGGTCTTTTCTTTTCACTTCATTTTTTCTCCTCCTTACTTTAACTGAAGCCACAATTACCCTGTGATAAATGGTGTATATATTGCAAAAGTCAAGCCAATTTATTTATGAACTACATTTAAAAACAAGTATTGACAAAGAGCCTTGCTGCTACTTTTTGGGGATGACTCCCAGTCTCTGCCTGCCAAAAACACTTATACGGCTGATTGGTTCGGCGCAAAGTGAAGATTATCGCTGAGGTTTGTTATCAAGCTCATGGACAAGAAACAGAATTGTTACATCATTTGTCACCAGGGTTGCCGACTTTGGAGGCTGACTGATCCTGACAGATCTTTTTAATATCCAGATGTTCCAAACACCTTCCTTGTTTCTGTAAATGGCCTTTTATACAATGTAAATAAAGCACATTCAATTTTATATTATTGAAGGCGTTTCAAGCAACGTAGCTGGCTTCTGCTGAAAAATCTGGATATATTTTACAAGCAAGGTTCAGTTACTCCACTAACTTAAAGGATGTGGCCACTTTATTAGGTACACACGCACAGTGCAATCCAATTCAACTGTTCAGACGTAAAGTACTTTAATTCCGCCTGTAATGTTGACACCGTCATATAGGTGTTAATTAAATTACATGTTTGTGCAATGAGGTCTAAGTTAGTGATGGTGTTAAACTGGAGTGCATTATATTCAGAGGCTAAATTTCAGACCCCTCGTGTATGAAATTTTTTTTGAAACACACACTCGATGTAATGTAGTCCAACTATGACCTCAGTAAAAAATGTATACTACCACATCACAGTTGTTTAATGCTCCAGCGCCAATCTGTCACAAATCACTATTACAAAAAGGACTCAGATGTCTGTTCTGATCATCAAAACTTGTCATCTGCATTTCCCACAATGCAACTTTATAGAACTTTTTAAAAACATATACATCAGCACTCCTCAAAACCTATCAACAGACGACAGTAATTTTATTCCAAATAGCAGGTAAATGAGGAAACCAATGTGGAAGTTGCTCTATTTGTCTTTTGTCGTGCGTCTTGAAGTCTTTGTGGTGATCTGATGTTGAGTCACACTGATTCACAGAGCTGCACTGGTGCAATGACTTTCATACTGTATCTAACTGTATGTAGACACAGAGGCACATACAGACACATGTAGATGAAAACAAATGATCACATATCTGCACAAACACACACACACACACACACACACACACACACACACACACACACACACACACACCAGAGATGGTTAGAGAAGGAGATCAGTGTTACAGAACTAGAACCCTACGTAAAATGCTCCGGGTTACTCTGGTGGTCACAGTTTGCTGCAGTGTGTTTTTCATCAATGTTTACAGAAACAAAAATGAATAGTTTGATGAATGAAATGCTCAGACATTTGCCAGAAGCAAATCTCTGGGAAACAAAGTGAATCCTGGTCGGAGATATTCGGCAAGATGCCTGCTGATTGGGCTTCATTGTCAGACTCAGTGGTTGTGAGTGTTCTCCACTTGTAGGGTAATTGTTCTACTTTGATCCGTGAGTAAACTAATGTGACACACGTCTGTGCACCAAATATTCCCACAGGAGGTCTGGCATTTGGCTTTGTGGCATCCCAGCATGGCCCTTTCATCAGCTCATCAGCAGACCACACGAAGCACTGAACACTGTATAGGATCTGCACTGGTCCCATTAATTGCATAATTAGTGTCGAGTTCCCAGAATATGGTAGTGAAGGTCAGTGACCTGTAAGTTTTATAAGCCATGACATGTTCTCAGATTGTTTGCATCCTCACAGAGCATGGAGGACACACAATCACTTGTGAAGCGTTACCCATTCTCCCTTCCTCTGGTTGGGAACAGGATGTATGAGATTCTCTCTTTAGACCCCTATAGTGTGGGGAACATGTTTACTATTTATGACAGGTTGCAGAATATTGAGATTTCCTCACTGGCACCAAACTGAAGCACGGCTCAGGCATGGATCAGCCCAGAACGCATACACTCACCACCGCAATGCAGAAGACATAGTCTTATGAATTTTAAAATATGAGAAGTGAATCGTTGAGGCGTTTTCATACATACTGTATGTAGGAAGCCACTTAAATGTAATCCCTGCGACAAAGCACATGCTTCAGTACTGGCCCGCAGACCGATTGTCCTTTATTGGCAGTGAAGGAAACATCCACATCCTTTACTCAACTAAAAGTAGCAATACTTTAATGTAAGATACCCTATTTCAAGGAATAGCCCTGCATTTTTAATTGTTTAATTTTTTTAATTGTTTAATTGTGTTTGCATAGTTTAATTGCATTGCATTGCATGTTAATGTTGTAGCTCGTTGAGAGCTAATTTGAAATCTTTTAGGTATTGCTGGGAAGTTAAGCTGAAATACTTCATGTCTGACATGTTAAATCTCAGTTCTTCTATGCAGTGAGGCACAAGGAGCGATATTTTTATTGCACACAATAGAAATACTTCAGTACAGTGCTTGAGGAAACAACATTTATTGTGGGACTAAATCAAATATTCACTGGAAGCAAGAAGCTTCAGAAAGAGAGAAGGAGGTAGAGTTGCTTTAAACTTGTACCTGCATGTGTAATCAGGTCCCTGCTGAGCCGAGCGAGCCGACAAACGAATGAAGAGTCTACTTTGCGATGATCTACAACCTCACTCCATTAGGACACCACCAACTTCCTTGTACAACCTTTTCTCATTTTCTCTCTTGTGATCAATTATTCAGCTGTGGAGAAGGAAATAAGTGAGTGTAGGACTCCCACAGTTTGAGAGAGAGAGCACATTCAACACAGGCCTGAAAGACTGTGAATAGTTTAGTTTTAGAATAGATTGTGAGTGTGAATATGAACAGACATGGATCAATGCAGCAGTTCTGATTTTAAAAAGCATCAGGGACCGCTGTTCATCCATCTCAAATCCACCTATAATCTATTCACAAAACAACAACAGCAGCCTATAATCATGAAAACACCCTGCGTGTGTCCGCACCAGTCAGGCCAGGAACTTTTACTGACCAGTGCAGAGCTGCACATACTTTAAACTGCAGATGTTACTGGTCTCCAGCCTGAAGACCACGGCAACAAATAAATGCAATATGTATAAAGCAGGTGAGATCGCGGTAATGAGGATGAGGAAAGCGTTGTCTCTCTCCAAATTGCCTGTCAGGTTTATTGCACAAGCACCAAACATAAAACAAACATTTCTGTTCAATGAACTTCAGGTGCTCACTATGATCACTCATATTCATTAAACATAACAACACATACACATTTCCTCTTTCATACCAATTAAAGTTACTAAATAAATCACTTTCATTCACTCACTTCACAGTATATAACTGATAAAACACTGACACTCAGTACAAATTAAAATGGATGCTATGTTCATCAGCATTTGTCAATCTGACATTAACTATTCATGTTACAGGGCCCTGAAACGCATTAATTAAAAAGTGCTTCGAGTAAAGATTTTAGTAACTTCTTTAACATAAACTACTACTACACAATTCCTACATACATACAGACTTAACACTTTACAATTGAAGATTAATTAAATAATGAAGGTGCAGGAGCCTTAAAACACATTTTGATTTAACTTATTGCGGGGATCTTTTCGCGGGCGTGTGACGTCACTGCTAGCAAACTGCGCTAAAACATAAACTTTAACTGACTAAATACCAATAATTTCAACCGACATATATATTCAAACCTCTACATAAACATTCATTTACTACACTTAGCTTTGTATGAACAATAGTTAAGGTGTCTTTTTACACTTTACTAACCTGTACAAAGCAGGTGAGATCACGGTAATAATGACGAGGTGCTCGTTGTCTCTGTCCAAATTGACTCTGAGGAGCAGTGGGAGGGGCGCGCCCGTACTGACCCCCAGAGCAACCAGAGCCAGCACAAAGGTTCCGCCCTCACTGTATTCATATAATAAATGTTAAAAACAGTATAACCACTGAATATATGGACATAGAATTATTATCTATTTAAACACAAATATAAATCTGTAGAATAATCCAAAAATGATTATCAAAATCATCACAATTAAATATTTCCACTTAAATGTGGTCGCCTTTCTTAGGTGTTTCACATGGACATTGGAGTTTATATTTATTTTTTATATTCTTTTAAACTATTGTTCATTGCAATATTTTTTCCTGACAATTCAAACGTTTGCTGTTTACAGTGGAGCTCACGTCTCACTGAGTCAAACTTTGCTTTTCAGCCTGGTGTTAAAGTGACGCTTCCTTTTAGCAGGAAAATAATTCCTTATTCGTCACCTTGATGACTTAGGATTTAAGTGCTTAGCTTTCACATTCAGACAACTAACTGGCTAAAAAAAAGGCACAAAGGGACTTTTTTTTTTTTTTTTTTACAAATAGACCAGGAAGACTTGGATGAACTGAACCAGAGGCTGTATGTGTTTTACAAGCCCCCAAAAAAGTGCTGGTTTGAACTATTTTTATCATCCTTTCCTTCCTTCCTTTTGTTTAATTCATGAGCAACGAGACAAATGTGCTAACTGGGAAATATTAAATAGAGATGTATTTTGTCTTTGGGTTGTCCCAGCTTTAGATATTTAGAGAGATTTCAGTCTCTGTATGCAGGCAGAAAAACCAAGAAACCCAATGTCGTTCAATCCAGGAGGATTTTATTTAAATATAGATCAGACTTGAGGAAGACGTGTAGACTGGACTTTGGACTTTTAGACTTTATTGAACTTTACTGTTCCAGGATAAAACAACTAAATACTGGCTATGTATATATTCATGCCTGGAGGTGTCCCAGTAAAACTTTGATTATGAGCCATTTCTTCAGTCCCATAGAGCTGCCAAGGAGTCCAACAGCCACCATCCTGCCCGTCCATCATTCAAATCATTCACTATATCCAATGATTAAAGAGCAAAGAAAGGTCCAACACAGCTCTGATCCCAACTACTACCATGATCGTATAAGGACAGAGGCCTCCTAACCATTCCCACATCACATCATAAAGGCACTGGGTCACACAGACTCCACAATGACAACACAGACTTCAGGGGAAATATCTGACCTGGTTAAGGCACAATTCATGAGTAAAAGTGTTTGAAGAAGACGCTCCTCAGCAATGGGAGAGTCAGGGGTGGAGAAAGTCCTGTCCCCAAAACAGACAGAGAAGTCTTTCTCACAGTGTGATACAGGGGCAGTTCTGTGATGCAACAGAGAGCGAGATCATTTAACACTTCGTGGACAAACATCAGGATTTTATGGGTGAAACGTGTCCCTCCGTTTTTGACCTTGTTTAAACTCATTCTGTTGCATTTTGAGCTGGTTGAAAACAGCATGAGCAAAACTGAGCAATACCAAAATATGACAAGTTGTCATAACGGAGGCTGGAGGTTATGAAGGCACAGATGGTCACAGGTGGAGAGAACTGATCTGAGTGTGGAGAGGATACATGGAGCTTAATTTACTACCTGAATGATTTGTTTGACAGACTTCTATCCTGAATGTAAAACTATACGTTTGTAGCTGGAAGGTAGGTTTAAAAATGAACCCATTCTCATTGTGATGGAGCCTCCAGAGTCAAAAGAAAACAATTTTGCTCATTTTTATTACTTTTCAGTTAAATCTAAGTTGCATCAGGAACCAGTGAGAATAGTGAAAATCCAAAGGCACTTTCATGGACTTTATAGGGCACGTCTTTTCACACAGAACATCATTTTGTGAGAGCTTCCTGTCAGGAGATACTAATGCGCTGTCAGGCAGCTCTGAGGGGCCGTCCATAATGGCAGAAAAAAGATTCCTTCATGTGTGACAGCGACAGTGAGTGCTGATGTTATCCTGAGGACGTCAGCCAGGCCTGTGTGTGTGTGTGTGTGTCTCTGAGTGTGTGTGTGTGTCATCTGAAGACGTCTTGACTCTAACACAGACTGACACAAAAGTCCAGCAGGCCTCGCTGCTGTTACAACATGGATTTCACATGTAGCAGTGAAATCCACAAAGTTGATTTCCTCGTGAGCAATGTCTCTGATCCGAGGTTGTAATTGGACTCACCGTCACACTGAAGAGGATGGACACAGTCTCTATTGTGACTCCCTCAAGCTGCAAAGCTAAGATGCAATACTGACCTTAATACACTCAGGTAATAATCCACTACAGGAGAGCGGGGAGGTCAGGTCTCAGCTCGACGTGCCGGGCGGGAGCAGACAGGAGGCGTGGTCAGGTAACAGTCAACCGAGGCAGCGGAACCAGGAGGGAGAAGACAGCAGGGTAAACCAGGGCCGGGTGAAGGAACAGGACACCAGGAAGTCAGATATCAAACTCCCACGGATGACAGACGCCAACCACCACAAGGTCAGGTAAACAAAAGCAGGAACTCTGAGACTGAGTCGGGTAATACACATTCAGGTTCAGCAACAGGTAATCAATCCGGACAGGAACACTGGAGAGACACTTGGAGTTAAATGTCCATTTGTCAAGGGTCAAGGTCAACAAACACTCGAAAGCACAGGGAATAAATCTGCCTTTCATTTGAATCGATTTTTTTTAACATCCTCCAAGGTGAGGAGCTAGAGCGTCGGCTCAGATGATTGACAGTAGGAGGACTGATGGATGATAGTTGGAGGATCGGCCGCGCTCTCAGACACGCGTCTCGGCCGTTGTCGGCTAAAGCGGAGTGACAGCTCGACCTCCCGACCCCTGTGGTTGTTATCGTAACAACGCGCTCCGCCGGTGACCCCTGAACCCCAGACGACGTCAAGCCTCCACCGGCCACCAACTGCCCACGCTGGGCTGTCAGTCTTATCAGCCATTCCCCTCAGTGATACACACAAACACACACACAAACACACACACAAACACACACCGGCACGTCCCCTCGGAGCTCACACAGGCTCAACACATTCAAGTGACAGGTAGAGGACACATCACCAAGAATAAAGAAAGAAAACGACGAAGCAGTGACCTCAGCTGGAGCAGCGTGTCCCAGCTTCCAACATCAGCCGGGATGGTGTTTGTCTTTAGACAGAGTGAGCTTCTTAAAGACTTTGTGTCTCATCAGCAATAACACAGAAGACCAACGGCTCATTGTTGATTAAAGCTAAACATTATCAGTTGATGATTGATTGAGAAGCTACAGCATCACTCAACGCTGCTGGGTACTAGAAAAAACTATTTAAAAAAAAAAAAAAAGGTTTTAATGTTTAAAGCTGCAGAGACTATTTTTGGCCGCTTGTCCACAGCAGATAGAGAGAGACGTTATCGTTCATTTGGAGTCGCTTTGTGTGTTGAATGTAAGTCCAATATTCTCTCTCTTTAAGCTCTGTTTTTGGTCTCTACCAACTCCTGAAGGAAACATCTGGCTCTAGAGCTGCTAAAAGCTCCACTTTTCCCAGGTTTTCTCACAACAGACACTTGGAAAACTCACTTTGGAAGAGAGTGGATGTTGTGTGGATGAAACCAAATTACCATGACACAATAACCTGCTGGTAAAGTTTCTTGGGAGTTGTAGTTTTTCTGTGCTTTATTACATAAATGGCGGGAAAAAAAACATTATTTAAGTTGATTTTAACACTCTCGTCCACCCTGGCTTATTTACCGTCTTTCAAAAAGGCCAAACACCAAATCTCTCAAAGAGCTGTTTTATAATATGTCCTTTTCTTCACTGCTCAAACTTCAGCCCTAAAGCTCAGACAAAGACTGAACAAGCAGGAAAAGAAACAACAGATGCAGCACGGAAATTGTTAAACAGCTTGACGAGGGGCTTTCATTTCCCCTCAGGTCAGTATAAGATGCTGAACTGACAAACTGCGGCGCTGATCTTCATCTGTAATCTGCTGTAAACATGCTCACACGTTAAAATCACAGCCGTGACCTAAAGGTGTCAGAACAGCTGCCAAAAACAAAGCAGGGACGAGAGATCTCTCTGTCACTGTCTGTGTTTCACCCTCTTCCCCCCAATACAGTGATATATTTGTCCTGTCTGTCGTCCCTCAGAATGATGTCAGTCTCTCTATCTGCCTCACTTCATAAACAGAGTTCTTTTAAAAGCTCTGAGTATCTTAAAGGTACATCACCTGCTGCGGTGTATTTTGAGAAGGAATGATGGATTCATTTAGAACAACAACAAAGGGAAGGGACAAACAACGGGATCAGTGATTGGTCATTAGACTCATTCAGGCTCATCCCTGTGTCTGTCTGGCTGATGGAGCCTTTGAGCCTCTCTCATTAAAGCAACTGAAGGAAAGCGGCCGAATTCAACGTGCAGCATTTATCTGATCCCAGATCAGTCAATGATCTCTGTGGGAATTTAAGAGCACCGATCGATGTTGCTGGTGAAGAGGAAAAACCTCTCGTCTCCAGTCCTGGAAGACAGGTGTTTGAGTGAGTGTTGATGAGCTAACCTGCCAAAATGCAACAGATGGACTTTTTGGGCATTAATTAACCAAACTGCAGCGTAATCAGATTCGTGATGTGGCAAACAAAAGAGTATTGATTAACATCTGGATTTTCTCCAGGTATGAAACACCTGACATGACAGCTGATGTGAGGGGCTGTGGAGAAGCTGCTGGTGAAATGCATTGTGGGACAGGATTATAAGATGCTGAAATCCAACGACTCGTGTGTTTGAGCATCTGCAGTCGACAGGTCAGTCTGTGTATGGGTGTGAATGAAGCCCCTGGTGTGAACCCTCACCATGTTCCTGAGAGGAAGTCACTGGTGAACAGATGTTTGTCAGTGACAGACGGAGCGAGCAGATGGCCGAAGGCGTCCGACGCTTCGTGCTCGCTGATCTGTTTCTCACTAACTGCTCATTAAAAACACGCAGTTTGAAATGTGGCCATGCGACGTGTCCAGTGAAGAAAGTGAATGAGGAATTATATTATGCCTGAAGCAGGACAGTGTTCTCAAGCATGACGGCCCAACAGTCGAACATTTTTATTATTGAGGAATTTGAGGACGATGCAGCAGAACAACGATCCACACACAAAGCAAAATAGGAGGTCGGAAAAATTTCAGAAAGTAACTACAAAATATCTAATAGCAAAATCAAATAAAGTCAAATATGACTTCATGTAAAAATGTTATTGTAAATATGTTATAGAAGCTGTGATACTATAAATGTATTAAATCTGCTGTGAACAGGCTCTAATGTCAAAGCTTAAAGTCAGCACTCACAAACACTCTGCTTCTCTGTTCCACCTACATCTGTGTGTGGCTTCTGATGAAAGATCGGATATTTTAACACATGATGCTGTTTTTCATTAATAAAATTGCTACTTAACCCTTTGATGCCCGAATTTAAATACAATTATATTTAAAAAATGAATAATTTGTGTTTTTGCTTTCAAGCAGATGCTAAATTAAGTGGAGATTGTTAATTTTACTCGAGCACACAGAATGCATATAATCCATGTATATCCAATGTATGTATATAATATTCGGATGTAGTTCCTAATTTGAACGGTCCCCCAAGGAACAAATGCTTGCAAAAGGTTCGTAGGTGCGTATCGAATATGCATGAACCGGCATTGGAGGAACACATAGACTTCCTTGGATGCATTCTGAATGGAAGCGGTTTGAGGCGAATTCGCGACAATAGGCGTCAAAGGGTTAAGTTTCCTTAGATTTTCAGACTCAGCTGCTCATTCATCCGATCAAACTGGACAAGAGTCCCCTGTAAACGCTGCATCTCGCCCACTTGCCGGCGGCTTCTTCAAAGTTTCGATCCAAGCACATGCCCGACTGTTTTCAGACTGTTTTAGAACCAGCCTGTAGGAGACCAGAGCTGAGATTGTGTTGTTGCACAACATGTCAGTGTCGCTTCAGTGAAATGCCTCGAGCATTTTATCATTCTCTCGTCTCTATTATAATTTTCCGTCTTGGGTGAGAATCAGCACCATCGGCTCTCGCCATCCTCTGCCTTTACTGTTGGCTGATAAAGCAGCTGCAGCGAAGCTTCGGTTTCCCCCTCTGGAAGACTCTGGTTCACAGTTTTCAACCAGCCAAATGAAGCCACGCTCTGCGTCGTCGGCCTGACACGCAGCCCGCGCCGTCTCCTTCCCAATTAGCGGCGTCTTTGCCTCAAGTCGCTCTGTCAGCTCCAATCAAGGCCGCGCGTCTTCTCAAGAGATGACTAAACATCCAGCTCGCCGCCTCCAGGCCGGGCAGCCCCGGGGGCGGAGCCAGTCCGGAGAGAGGAAGTAAGAGAGGAGGAAGTGTCGTGTAATTTTTCTGAAAAGCGACCAATTTTATGATTAAAGCTACATTTACTCTAATCAATATGTTATGATTTAACTGTGCTTATGGCTACAATATGCAATAAAGGTGTGTTGGAACATATATCTTTGAATTTAAAAGTATTAGAAGGTAAACTAGACTTGTAGGTTGTGCTATGTTCTATGACTAATGTTTTTCAGAATCAAGGGATTACTAAGGTGACTGGATCAATCAGTAACTGAAATGTGGACAAGAGGGAACATATACTGGAATGAATTTTGTGTGACAAATATAATCTTGTGTGTGTTTGAAATCACTCATAGTGTAGTTAGTGTGAGCACAGGCATATTTACTCAAAATTGAAATAATCCTTTTATTATCTTGGAAAATGTAACAAGTAATGGTAAGAAAATAAAAATGCTAGCAGTAAGACAAGAGAAAAAGGGAAAACCCCAATGGAAAAGTACCAGAACTCCAGCAAGAACAAAGAAAATGAATATTAAAACATGCTGATTAATGGTGTAAGGTAACTAACCAATGAATTGAAAGGTGATATGATAATGTGAAGTGTCTTATCCTATGAACTCTCTAGGGGTCTGTTCAAAGGCGTGGAAAACTAGGGGTATAAAACCTGTTGCACAGGCTGTTTTGCCTCAGTGCTCTTCGGATGTGACCTGTATTCATTTTTGAACAAGCGCTCCTTTATGCCGGCATAAAGTCTTCATTGCTCCAAACTTTTGTCTCCTGTGGATTTATTTTTTATCACCAAAGTGGATTTACGGACTAACACTTCCAAGATAAGGATAAGATATACGACAAAAGAAGGAGAAGAAGAGAAATGAAGAAGCTTTGAGCCTCGATGTCCTGTCGAGCACAGTCCCTTCGACCTGCCTCTGTGAGCAGAGCACACCACAAAGTGAAGTTCAGGTGATGCAGCAGTGCTTCGCAACACCTGTCAGGTGACACAGTGCGAGGAGCCAGAAGGGTAATGCTCATAACATAGATCAATGTCACAATGTGTTCTCTGACATCGTTTAAAAGAGCCACGTTCACTCAGTGCAGTGCTTACAAAGATCTTTATCAATCTTCCTTTACATGACATTCACGGTGTCTCTGTACAAATACATGTGTTGAATAAAGACATGATACTCAGCATCACGTCCGTCAACATTATATATATGAAATATGAAACCGGTCAACAACCCATCACTGTGAGTGTTGCACATGTGTGCAGGGTTCTGTATGAGCTCGAGCACTGACGGTCTCACAGATCAAACACTGAGCACATCCTGCTTCTCATAGGTTTGGTAACACCCTCCTTAAGGCAAACAGCTGTACTGGAGTGTCATGTTTGATATTTGCAAGGCAGCTTCTCACTCTTTTTGTTTTTACTGTCATTGGTATTAGTTTTCACTTTTTGCTAAATATCTCTCAAAAATTGACGTGTTTGACTGCAAAAAAAGGCAAAAAGCAAAGATGAAAAATTCCCTGGTTAATATTGTGATATTGTACTCCAACCATTCAGTCAGATTAGATTCAGGCCTGTTTGACGTTTCAGGCAGTAAAATGAAGCTTCACACAGCTCTGCATCATCTCCAAACTCAGGTCCGTTCTCTGCACTTGGACCTGGAGAAGGTCGTCCATGCTTTCTGAAAATCCTGCCTTGATCATTGCACCTTGTCATGTTTTGGTATCGCTCAGTTTTAACAAGGCCAAAACCAGAGGGATCATGTTTCTCTCATCACCGGCTGCCTGTCAGCGGCAGGATTTCAAAATCTGATGTTTGTCTACAGAGTGTAAAGAGTGATCTGACCAGAGACTTGGCTCTGTCCTGAGATCCAGGACCCTTCCCCTCATATTCACCAGAGATCTCGACAGGTGGGCATATTGTTTTTCAGGTAGTGAATGAGTCATAATCAGCAGAGTGAACATGTGATCAGTCAAAATAAATTCGGATTCTGTGTGCCTTAAGTCAAGTGTCACCAGAATTAAATACAACATGTGAAAGACAAAAACATCCTCACAAACCAAACGTTTCCTTCTTTTCTTATCTCTTGACAAAAGTTAAATTAGATTCTACAAGAAACTGACAAACATTCACCAAGAGCAATGAAAAAGGGCAAATACACGGAGAACATCATGCAACTGCTGTTCAACATTTGCTGCACGTAGCAAAACCAATATTATTATTATCAAACCCTTAGTTACCATGTTCATCTCCACCTCTGCGTCCACCTGGCTCCTCTGCTGGAACTGCTGACTGTTCACAGACGCTTCTGCAGGAGTGACTGAAAATATGCAGACTAAAGTCACATGTGGTCACGCCCAGCACTACCGATGGGCGTGGCCAGTCACCACGGCGACACTGATGTGTGGACTGACACCTGTTGGCTCTTTGACATCAGTGATCTGTAATTATTCTAATTCTTCTGATCCGTTGTTGAGAAAATTGTCATAGTTCAAAATTCCTGATTGTGATTAGAAAGTTGCACCAAACAATAATCTTCTCCAGATGTTCATCAAACTTCACTGACATCTGTTTTGCAGTTTTTGAGATATTCAGCAAACAAACAAACAAACAAACAAACAAACAAACAGGACTGAAAAACATAAACCTCCTTGGTGTGAGAAATAAAGTTTCAGTTTCTCAACACCCACTCACTTTCTTTCTTTCTTTCTTTCAACTTTGCTATTTAAATTTAATTCTTTTCCTAATTCAAATCTTAATCCTTTAATTATTCACATCAAACGACGTTCTCAAATGTAAATCTGCTCAACACGCTGTTCACATATTAAGAAGGTTTTTTGGTAAAGAAGAAAAACACTGCTGGTTTGTGATCTTTTCATCTACTTCAATGCCTTTGAGCAATGTTCTTTTTTTAGTTCAACTCTTTAGATTTGGCTTCCTAAACTAAAATCTTCAGTATTTGCATATCTTCAGATTAGAAATTGGTTGTATGGGTATTTTTTTTCCCGTGGGCCGTGGCAGAGACGAACAGAAAACAGTTCTGTAGGTGGGAGTTGACGGTTGATCCGCTCTGGGCAAACCTCCTGCTCAAGACTTCCGTTTGATGACGTTGTTTCATTATCTCGTGTGCAGGCTTTCTAACATCTGCATGCATCGACGTGGGATGTGATCCCTCACTGGCTTCCCATTGAAATCTCAGCCTGGCTCAAATTGCACATTACAGCAGGCTGTGTAAACCTGCGGCCGTGGTCTGGACATGACAACTGTGTCGGTTGCATTTGGCGTGTAAACAGATCAGGAGTCAAGTGGTGACAACACCAATCTCAACAGAAGTTCCCGGTGGACACACTCTTAAATTTCCCCTTTGTTTTCATGACATCATCAGTCTGAGCACCTGCATTGTTTCATTATAACAGCACGGTGTCCAAACCATCCTAGCACAGATGAAGGGTTTCAAGCATGCACACCACGTCTCCATGACAGCGGCTCATTGAATGTACATTAGAAATGATGCAGTTTGAATCAGTACAAAAAACCCTGTTTAACAGTGTTTCCACCAGTAGCCCAGAAAAACAGGGTTCACATGCTGACCTGGGTCAAAATGCTTTTGTCAATCATTCTGATTTCAACAAGCTTCAAGTATCACATGGGTGGGTGTGGCCAAAATGCCACAAAACACGGCACTAAAGTCACAAGATGTCGCCGGTGTTTCCTGAATATTTGTAGGAACAAAACTCTGCTGCCTTTTAGCTGCAAATCTGTTTGAGAAATACACAGCTGTGGTGAAGGTTTGGTTAAACTTACTTGGCAACGTGGCCATGGTTGAAATGACCATTACTATGCATCTCTATGTGAACTCCTCTCTCTCTCTCTCTCTGCCCATCCTGTGACGGAACATGGCCACCCAAACAGATCCCGTCTCTGCTCGAGGCCTCTGCCTGTTAAAAGGGACTTTTTCCTCGCCACATGTCTCCGGCTCATTCATGGTGGGAATTGTTGTTAATAATGTTATAGGAGTGTGGCCTGGACCTGCTCCTCATTAGTGCACTGAGATATTTCCTGATTTGACTGAAAAGAAAAAAACCCTGATGGTGAATGTCTGATGTTTTGTTGTCAACAGCGTCTTGTCAGGACTCACAGTCGTTACGATCACTGAAGGACTTTGGCACCTGAAGGCAACATACACTGTTTTGTTTTGGGGCATTTGTTGACTGCTGAATCACAGTGGGTCTTTGTTGGCAGCAAAAACAAGCTCCGCCTCACAGGATGCACCAGGACTGCTTTAGGTCCACTGAAGGTACAATTTGAAGGCTTGCAGAAATTTGCAAAGCTAAAACTAAAATCTGCACTGAAACGACATACAGGCCCCACCCACGTGGTACTTCACCTCAACTTTATGTTAGAATCATGTTGTAAGACTATTCGACCCGGGTCAACCTGGACACTGTGTTCGTTGTTTGAAGGGTCCCTCGGGCCCTCACAGCACCGTGGTCTCAGACTGCAGGATGGACTGGGTCCTGGAGTTGCGGTGAAACTGCACCATGTGCTCTGAACTGTTCCTGGAGGCGAAGGCGCCGTTGGAGTGGTCATCCCTGCTCAGGCGGCAGTTCAGACACACACTCTGCCACTTTCTCTTTAGCTCGCCTTGAACCTGCAAAATCAGACATAAGGGATTTCAATCACAGGCTCAGATGCGACAGTGAGTCAAACTTTCATTAATGATGGGACAAAGTGTCCAAAGCACTGAACCACTCATTGACCTGTAAATGTGCTCATCAGGGGTCATAGTTTAAAATACAGATTCGATACAGATCTGACATCTATTGGCCAACTGTGGAACTACACTTGTGTGTATGCATTACTTCTAACAGCTCATTGTGACACAAAGAAAACATTGGTGCAATTTTGTTTAATATCTGTCTTTTAAACAGAGCAACAGATGAAAAGCTTTCAGTCATTGATCCAGATTGAAGAGACACATGACGTCTGCGACAAAAAGCCTCATCTGAAGTGGTCAGATGT
The DNA here is from genome assembly GCA_037975185.1 of Centropyge bicolor. Classification (NCBI taxonomy): domain Eukaryota; kingdom Metazoa; phylum Chordata; class Actinopteri; family Pomacanthidae; genus Centropyge; species Centropyge bicolor. The sequence goes on along the minus strand of JBBMOC010000258.1, from coordinate 13,443 downwards.
TTCAGTATTAGAGCAAGAAACTGATATTTTGCCTGTCACCGAGTCAAACTGAGGGACCTATAGAGTCTATGATTCTTTCTGGGACTTGGCCAAGAGATGGCGGACTGCACACTGGACTCAGCCAATCACAGCTGGTGAGGAAGAAGCTGCAGAGACTTCACTGCTCCACCTGAACATCACCAGTCTGCTTTTACTGTCTGCTTCTCCCCAGCACCTTCTGTTGGAATTATTTAATTCCAAACGTGTTTAATTAAAAAAAAAAATTAGGACGCATGTTTTCACACTACATTTTAGCTCCTACCAAAGAAATTGGCAATATAATTTGCGGCTTATCAAATATTTCCACATAAGACCACAGAGAGTTTAAGCTGTGTATTTTTAAATAAGCATGTTATCAGCTGAGTGCAGACGAATGCAGGGGGATGTTTTCATTATATATTCAGAATTATATATTTTTTAAATTAAATGTTACCTATTCTTTTTGCCTCTCTAATTAAAACAGGAAATGGTGTTTTATTAAAGTAGCTGTTGGTTGGAAATGTCACACTCACTCGTGTTTGTCACTAACATGATGAAACACAATGTTCTTTATTATGTCATTTTATATAATGAAGGTTTACCTCACTGTTTAGGAAACAGTACAGAATGGCCACAACAAGACCCTGAAAAAAACAACACAGTAATCAAAATCACAAGTCACTCAATATGTAACTCTTAGACTTATTGTGATTATGAAAATGATGTAGCACCTGAAAGGATCCGAGGGCCAGGTCGAAGAATATTTTATAATTTTCTGCGATGGATTCGCTGAGAGAAACGAAGACCACATAGTGGATCCCAAACAGAGGGATGAGCAGGAGAGTGGATTTGGCCAACCTCCTGAGAGAAAGACAGGAAGCAGCAGTTACCTGGAGCAGAGTATGGCTTCAGCTACTGGACACAGTTTTCCCCAAGAGAATAAAACAGTCTGCCATTCGAATAATCTGTCCACAAGAAGGTGCTCTGACCAAGAGTCTTGACTCAAGGTCCACTTACTGGACTTTATTCTCAGTGTTTATGAGCGGAGGAACGAGGCCTAGTTGTCTGACATTCAGGTGAAAGCTCAGGAGAAGGCCTTGAGTTAAGATATATATATATATATAGTTATATATACAGTTGGATGATTCCTTGTGCTAATCACACACTGCCTGAAACACACATCCAACGTCAAACGTCAGAACAATCCTGAAGATGTCTCTTCTTCTCAAAAGAGCTGAAACTAACAAGTGGACAAACTTTCAAAACGAGACACCTGATCTGAAATAGACAAGAAGATAATTTGACCAATTCCAAAATTCAGCCAACTCAGACAGACCATAGAGCGAGACACCAACCCCGGCATCATCATGGTGCTCCACGATTGGTGAACGGCCTTGATGGAAAAGAGCACATGTCCAAGTTCACACTCTCTGCGTCTGACTCAAAAACATGTTTCTGCAGTGATGATTCTGACGCATCCTGTGACCTACAGACTCAACTTGGATCCAATATGATCCAATCCCTGACGACTCAGCAAAGCTCAGCGCCTCTGACTGCACCGCGCCTCAGACAGACACTGAGCGTTAACACCACTCTCATCTCCACAGGCAGCAAACAAACTGGATTTTGTATTTTGAGGCACTGAGCCGACTCCTTCATCCAGGTAAAGCAGGTGTGGCAATCTGTCCGCTTGGATCAGAGGCTGGAGAGACAGGTTTAGGTGGAGAGGTCTCACATCTCTGGGATGTTTTTTTTTTTTTACTGTTCACACTGTTTAAAGGAACCTGTGCCCCACATGTGACATACCTGTACTGTGATTGGTCGTTGCCTCCCATGTCAGGACACCGGAGCTTCTGAACCAAGATCCGAATGATGCAGATGAACTGGATGAAGTTCACCTTGGAGACGGAGAGGAAATAAGTGAAATATGAGAACAGATGAAGTGAGTCAGAAAAACACACAACAAAAAAGTTTTGTTTTCAAACTAAAAAAGGGTCTTGGCGTTTTCAAAAGTCAACAATGCAAAGCAAACTCACAAAAGGATCTGTTATTGTTATAATCATTAATAACTGTCTGAAATGAAGGACTAAGACCTGGATCATCATCCATTTGGAAGAACTTAAAACACCTGCAGACAAACAGGAGGAAATGAAACTCAACCTACCAAGACGGAGAATCCTATTGGTCCATTGATCACCAAGTTGGGGATGGGGTTGTCGTTTGTCTCCCAGCACCTGAAGGCACCATGAATAACCATGTAACCATCAGAGTATTCAAAAACATGTGGCTGTTTAGGAGCAGAGGCAGAGCCAGGCTGCTACAGGTTTTTTTTTTAAAGTCTCATATCCTTCAGGGCAAATCAAGTCACAAAGTGGGAGGAGTCTTCATCAGTGGGTTAAACCCAAGCAGAAACCTCCGGCACTGAAAAATGAAGCCAATGCGGAAGTGCAAAAAAGCTGCAGTTCCTTGAATAACCGCTAGAGCAGGCTGCAGAAGGGAGTCAATTACATTTGAGCCCCATGTTAAAATGTCCGATTTTACCACAGAAAAAAACATATTTACAGCCTGGTTCAAAACATGGCTCTAGTCTCATAAGCTGTTTTTCTACTCCATGACAACTCTGGGGGGGGCGAATTTTTTTATAAGGCGTTCGTTTAAAATATACAGCATACATCATTATGCACAATTCATAGCTGTCAATCTAAGTGGCGCCACTTTGATTGACAACTAGCCACTGACAGTCCAAAGGGCGTCACCCCGGCTAATTCTAGTCCCTGAGTTTGGGAAAGAGATCGTCGTGGGGTTAGCCGGCTAGCAACGATATTTAGCATTTAACCTAGCAGGTTAGCCGTAGCTAGTTTGATTATTTCGAATAAAGCGGCTTTTTTCAGCCAATAGCGTTCATTGGACCCGCCTCAGCTCCGCCCTCGCTCCACCTCTTTGTCCATATTTGGAGTAACCGGAGGTAGGCTACCAAGATGGCTACGCACTACGATTTGCTTCATTTTTGCTCTTCAGAAACCTATGGGTGACGTCACGGACACTACGTCCATATTTTATACAGTCTATGGTCAAACCATTTGAACTGGCTTCCTTTGACATGAATCCGAGGATGAGCCCAGACACCAAGCTACGGAAACTCCTCCAGCGACTTTCTGTTTACCATGACAGTTGTTACTGATCTGCCTTTCCATCTCTGGTTCCTCATGGACCCCACCCTATCTGAAGCTCCCATCAGGGTCATGGAACCGTGGACACACTCTTCCCCCGTTCAGGTCTCTGAATACTGACCAGTAAATGACATGATACATTTGAACAGCGAGTACAGGCCTAATCTTTACAATGGCTGAACTAGGTCTTGACTTGAGGCTTAAATGCTTTTAATTTTCACGTCAAGTCTAAATTGAATCAGGTCTGGAAGCAGCCGAGCTAATGTCAGCTTTTAAGATGTCATTTTTGTGACTTGATCTCAACTCCAGTTTCCAGGTCGAACCTCTCAGGGACCACAAGCATTACACTACATTATTTCAAGCTTCTCACTGCAGCTAATGCCCTTTATCGAGTTTACAGCTCCAGAACAAACTATTAATTATTTTGTCAAAGCGCTGTTTCCACAGTCGACGACGCGCTTCCACAGACAGGCGTCATTATCTCCAGCACGGAGCCGTGTCCGCGCTGTCGATCGTTAGCAGCTCTCTAATCGTCCTTGCACAGTTGTTGCACAAAGTCTTTAAAGAATCCGCCCACTCAGTCCAACTCGCTCCATAATGAGCTGCAGCGTCAGCCGCAATAATGTGCAACAGAAGCCGAGAGGATCCGAGGCGCGGGGCTCATGACGGCGGCTCGCCTACTCAATGCAAATCCCTCCAGCTTATTCAATGAGCTGCTCTTTGACATGTGGGATATTTGTCTTATTACTCATTCCCATATCTGCTGACAGGATGTGATCGCTAAAATGTAATTTGTAGACTAATGAAAAAGCAGATGCAGCGGCACTCTGATGTTACTGAAGCTCCAGATCTCCTCTGGCACGATAAAGGAGAAAATGATAAACAAATCAAAGGAGCGAGCGACAGACTTTCCTTCATCCCCCTGACACCAAACAAATGAGAGATGATTCTTAATATGTCAGACAACACGTGCATGCAGATTCCTGTGATACGATTTACTCTGCCCCGTGTCATATAATTGAAGGACATTGTGATGCGCACAAACAGCGAACGTGAATCACGTGTTCAAGCTGGTGAGTGATTGGTTGGTGATGGGCTGGCGGCACTCACCCCGTGTCCTCCAGATAAATCCTCGTCATCACCCACGCGGAGACAAACACGGTGGGGATTCCTGCAAAATGTCACAAGAAAAACACTGACATAACATGTTTGTAATGTAAAACATCACTTGCACGCCTGATTGGTTAGATCTGAGAGAATGTCAGCCTCAGTTATAGAAAGAAACTCTAACGACATAAATGTAATATATCACAGTTTACACACTTTTTCCAGCAGCATTTGAAGTTTTTAACACAAATTTAAAACCTCATGATTCAACAGCACCTATTAACTTATTACCTGCAACCTAAGTCTTTGGGATTAAAATGTTAAAAAAAAATACGTTTGGACACAAAATCATGTTGTGAGTTTTAGGAAAAACATCAGATGGAAAACAGGTGCGCAGAGAAAAGGATTTTTCCGGTTGTTCTTTTATTTAGATTTAAGAAAGGAGACGATTCAGCCGATCAACTTTATTCACAAAAGATTAAAGTTATGTTTCTAAGGCACTGACGCAGTACTGATGTAAAATAACGTATAAGTTGACTGGAACACTTTAAGCAGCTGCTGAGCCGAGGTCAAACTGGCAACACTAACATTTACAATTTGCAATTTACAATTTTACTTAGCAGACGCTTTTATCCAAAGCGACGTACATTGACATACCAATGGAACAGCCATTGGGGGCAATTAGGAGTTCAGTATCTTGCCCAAGGACACTTCGACACATAGGCTGCAGGAGCCAGGGATCGAACCACCAACCTTCTGACTGGTTGACAACTGCTCTACCGCCTGAGCTATAGCCGCCATTAACATGTGCGTTAATGACATTTTGGCCACTAGAGGGCAGGAGAACATCACGATAAGCTGATAGATCAAACGCTTTAGCAAACAGTCGCCTGTTGACACACGCAGCAGAGTCGTGAAGTCGTGTTTGTGTCCATGTGAAGAAGTCCAACATTCACTCTCCTCTTAGCTCTGGTTTGGTCTCCACCAACTCGTCAGACAAAGATCTGTCTCTTCAACAGCCAGTTTCTAACTTGGTCAGTCTGCTGTTTGGAGCTGGTCGGCTGGAGACCGAACCAAACCTGGATTCACACCATGAAACGAATGACAACACCTTTGACCACGAGTCATTGACAGGACAGAAAAGTAACGTTTAACTCAGCTCTTCTTGAATCTAAAGACGCAGACAGACGGCGGTCGTGCGGCGCCTACCCCAGCCGATGAACATGTAGACGACGAAGTGTCTGTTCTCAGAGAAGATGGCGATGAGCAGAGTGTGGAGGTACAGACCCTCCACCAGCAGCCAGAAGAAGTTGGCCATGATGAAGTACTGGAAAAACACCAGACTGACTTTACAGCCCACCTACGAGACACAAGTGTCAAAGATCTGAACCAGCTCAATATAGAAAATATGAAAATGTTAAATGTGGCAAACAGCATTATCGACGACACCAAATTAACCTTTAAGTCATTGTCTCACATGTGTTTGGTTAATCAGGCAATTATGCTAATCATATAGATACATGGGTAAACGTTCCCCTTTTTCATAATTGGCGAGTTCACCTGGAGGATAAGCTTTAATTTGTGGATCACGTAAAGGTCAGAGCGTTCCTTCAGCACTCAGAGCAAATGAAGGCAAGTAGAGGACAAATGGTCCAATATTTCTGTTCAGATTATGAGTTATGACAAAGTGCAGATGACAGAGAAAGAACTTGAAACTTGAGGAGGAACGGATCAAATATCGGCGCATGAGAAGCCGTCGAGTACTGAAAGTTCACACTGAGATTCTTAGTCTTGTGTTTCTTTTTCATTTTTTTATGGGCCCATTATTAATGTCTCCATCAGATGGAGAGATGACGGGAAACATGGAGACAGATCTTCATGGCTGTGGTTAAAGACAGACAGACTCAACTTCAGACCAGAGAAGTTTTTATTCAAAATAATTGCTGCTGTGCAAGAAAATTAAATATTAATAAACTCTCTTTCCCTTTGTGATCTTCCCAAATTAAAACCTCACAGTGGACGGTCGAATGCACCAGCGTCAGCAGGTAGCAAGGTGTGTTGAATAAACAGGAAGCTGAGCGTATCAGGTCGTGCACAGCTGCAGCTCCGTCGCAGAGTCGCTCAGCCTCTGTAGAACTCAGCTGCTTCACAGTAACATGGCCACACTGACGCGAGGCAGCGGAGGCAGCTCGAAGACTTCAGATCAATTATTCATACGACGTGTTCGTTCTCGTTCGAGCGAGAGCGACCCCGTTCGCCACTTCACGGCTCGAAAGCTGATGTGAAGCGTGTGCGGCTTCACGGAGGAGGGCGGCGGCGGCGGCGGCGGTCAGCCCGGATTCACAGCAGTTAGAACTCCAAAAGCAAACTGAGATTCACAGGGAAGAAAAACAAAAAAACACTGGACAAAACCTCCTCTACCACCTCTGCAATGGAGGGAGGGTGTTCTGTGTATCTGGATCATCAGAGGGGAAGAGATGAGTCTGTCTGTCTCCACTGGAGCTCACTCTGTCCAGACAGACAGAATCTGTTGGACAGATTCTTGGTCTTATTGTGAAAAGTATTGGGATTGTGTTTTGGGGACGTTTATGGAAAGATGTTGAACAATTCGCAGCTTAAATCATGTGGTTGGAGAGGAGTTTCCCATCATCCCTACTGTGATATCGCCGGATATCAATGAAAAGAAGTGGAACATATCTTGAGTTGAGCTGACTTTATTTGCTAGCTTCTGCACTGCACATACATGACTACTCGCAGGCACTATCCAGCATGCCCTTCTGCATACACACTGCAAGTACTCAACAAAACAAGTGCGCCCTCTGTATGCCCTTAAATGCAATAGCATACAATAGTCACTCTATAACATCCCTCCCCTCTTAAATTCAAACCATACCAACTGGTTTACTGGTGACTTAACACAACATTACTTTGATAAATCACTGTATGCCTAAACAGAGCAACAAGCATCCTCTTATGAACTTTTTTCTTTTTCCTTTTTCAAAGAAATTAATATACAGCATAAATCATAAACAATTTAAATCAGAAAACCACTAATTCTTTTGTCTCAGTCCATAAAATATTAAAGGAAATGAGGTCAAGGGTTAGTTTTGTATTTTACTGTATACTACCCTAATGAACCTAAAGAAATGTTCTCTCTGCATTTCAAACATGCCTGTTACTTCACAACAAAGTCTTTCATATGGGCTGGTGGTCTCCTGTTTCTTTGAGATCTGAACAACTCCTTAGTGGGCGAACCACCAGGTGTACTGTCCTCCTTGTTTTGCTTCACAGTGGGGGAAGCTTTGCCATCCCCTAGAACGGTACTAGTGTCCTGTGGTCCTATGTTTGGCACTGTTGCAGGTACCAAATCCTCCTCAGGTGTTGAATCTGGCATCAGAACTGGCAGATCTTGCTCCTGTCTGCTGAACAGTTGATCCACATGTCTCCTGACAACTTTACCATTTCCTAACAGCACTGTATAAGAGACTGGTCCTGTGATCTCCTGTATTAGTCCTGGTACCCATTTAGGTCCATATCCATAATTTTTGGTGTAGATAGAGTCTCCTGCTGCAAAACTGCGCTCTTTTGCATGTTTGTCATGGTGAGCTTTTTGGTTTGCTTGTTTTGACTCCACCTTTTTTTTTAAGTCAGGGTGTATGAGATCCAATGTACACCTCAACTTCCGACCCATCAGCATCTCGGCCGGTGAGAGTCCCGTGGTTGACTGTGGAGTAATGCGATAGCTAAACAGAGCCCTATTTAACTTTGTCTCCAATGTGTCTCCGCTGCTCTTTTTCATGAGTTCTTTAAAAGTCTGTACCGCCCTTTCTGCCAAGCCGTTGGATGAAGGGTGGTATGGTGCTGAGGTGACATGTGTGATTCCATTTTGTGTCATGAAGTCTTTGGTCTGTTCACTGACAAAACACTGTGCATTGTCAGACACAATCATTTCTGGGATCCCATGTGTACTGAAACAATTTCTCAGGCAGTTTATTGTGTTTGTTGATGTAGCTGATGTTACTGGATATACATCTAACCACTTTGAGTGTGCATCCACAATGACTAAGAACATTTTATCCATAAAGGGACCTGCATAATCTATGTGGAGCCTCCTCCACGGCTTCTCAGGCCACTCCCAGGGGTGGAGCGGTGCACAAGCAGGTGCCTTTCTGTGTTCTTGACAAGTGGAGCATGACTTTACTTTATTCTCTATGTCACTGTCCATGTGTGGCCACCACATGTAACTTCGTGCCAGGCCTTTCATGCGGCTCATTCCTGGATGTGACTGGTGTAACTGTTCCATCATGGAAGCTCGCCCCCTCTCTGGTATTACCACACGGGCTCCCCACAGCACACAGCCATCTTGTACACTCAGTTCATGTTGTCTTTGTTGATAAGGCACAAAGTCTCTGTCCTGATTCTTCGGCCATCCTCTCAGCACATACTCACGTACTCGTGACAGTATAGGATCCTTTGTTGTCCATTTTTTAAGCTCCACTGAAGTCATCAGTGGTGGATGCTCCTGATCCAACATTAGCACATGCTCCTCTGGTGCTGAAACACATGGTCTCTCTGGCAGTGGGAGACGGCTAAGAGCGTCAGCGTTACCATTGTTTTTGCCTGCTCTGTACATGATAACATACTCATATGCTCTTAACAGTACAGCCCATCTCATTATCCTCTGGGAGGCCATCTGTGGCACCCCTTTCATCTCATGGAATAAACCTAGCAATGGCTTATGATCTGTGTAAATCACAAATTTCCTTCCATACAGATACTTATGAAAATACTGTACTCCAAAGATGACAGCTAGTCCCTCTTTGTCAAGCTGGGAATAATTCTTCTCTGCAGCTGAAAGTGTGCGTGATGCAAACCCTATAGGTTTCTCTGCTCCATCTGACATGCGGTGAGCCAGCACTGCTCCAACTCCATATGGAGAAGCGTCACAGCACAGTATCAGTTCTTTTTGTTCATCATAGTGCACTAACACACTGCTGGATTGCAAAAGCTCTTTTGACTGCTTGAAAGCTTTTTCTTGCTCTGGTCCCCAAGACCATAGTTCATCCTTCCTCAACAGTTTATGCATAGGTGCCAGTAATGTCGACAGATTTGGCAGGAACTTATTGTAGAAATTCAACAGTCCCAAATACGCCTTTAGCTCTGTCACGGATGTGGGAGTGGGAGCCTCCTGAACTGCTTTCACCTTTGCTGGCAGGGGATGCAACCCTGCTTTGTCTACTCGATGTCCTAAAAATGTCACTTCTTCCTCCATAAACTCACACTTGCTCCTTTTCAAGCGAAGTCCTGCATCCTTCAGTCGTTGCAGTACCTGATCCAGTGTTTGCAGGTGATCTTTATCATCTTTCCCCGTCAGAATGATGTCATCCAAATACACTGCAACATTTGGCAATCCCTGCAGTACACCCTCCATGGTACGCTGAAAAATGGCTGGACTGGAGCTCACCCCAAACGGTAACCTTGTGTATGTGAACAGTCCCTTATGTGTGTTCACTGTGACATATTTTCTTGAGTCCTCATCTAGTACAATCTGCTGATATGCATGGCTCATGTCTAACTTTGTATATTTCTCTCCACCGGTTAGACATGCTATCATGTCCTCCATTTTTGGAATGGGGTACTGCTCAATAGGTGACACTTTATTGACTGTGAGTTTGTAGTCCCCACAGATTCTTGCTCTGGAGTCTGGTTTTAAAACTGGTACAATGGGTGCTGCCCATTCTGAGAACTTCACTGGCTCTATGATCTTCTCTTGTAAGAGCCTCTCTATCTCTTGCTCTACTTTCTTTTTCATCGCAAAAGGCACTGACCTTGGCTTATAGAAACAGGGTGTGGCATCACTAGCTACATGTATTTTTGCTGTGAAACCTTTTAACATCCCTAGCTCTGCTTTGAACACTGCTTCATGCCTTGAAAGCACTTCCTGTAGGTTGTCTTCTCTGTCCTCCATCTTATGTACAGGTTGCCAGTCCACTTTGAGAGCTTTAATCCAACCTCTTCCTAGTAGACTTGTTCCTGAACCTTTGACAACCACTACTGCTAACATCTTTGCAATGCCTCTGTGTTCAACCTGGACCTTTGCCGCTCCTAATACAGGCACTTTGTGGCCACCATATGTTCTCAGTTTTATCCTGCACTTGGCCAGTCTGGGTTTGTCGCTACCAGTGAATAGCTTATGAAATGCTCTCTTTGACATAATGGTGTACCCACAGCCAGAATCAACCTCATAGGTTACATTTGTCCCATTTACTTTTAATTCTCTTTTTATTGGCTCTTCTCTGGGGATGACTATCTCTTCCTTTATGTTGTACATGGTCATCACTCTATCCTTCATGTGATACATAGTGACAACATCCTCACTATCACTGTCATCTCCTTCCTCTTGCATAAAATGAGCCCTTTTGTCTTGCTTACCTTTCTCCCCTTTAAAGTGTTTATACTTTTCCTTTCCTACTATTTTCATCCTGCAGGCCCTCTTTATGTGTCCCACTTTACCACAATTGTGGCACTTCTCGTTGGCAAACCTGCAGTCCTTAGCTAGATGGCTGTCTCCACCACATCTGTAGCATTTCCTCATGTCCCGCTGAGGTTTTGAACGCGCGTCGTTCACCTTGTTGACGGAGCCCGCCACTCGGCTCCATTTGCCTTGCTCTCTCACGCCATGCAAATCCACAATGTCTCTGTTTGCTGCCTCCATGGCCTGCGCAAACTTGAGGGCTTTATCAAAAGTTAGTCCATCCTCCGACAGTAGCCGCCGCTGAATCCTGTCATCATTTATGCCGCACACCAGACGGTCTCTCAGCATCACCGTCAAAGATTCTCCATAATTACAGTCCTGCGCTAGCTTCCTCAGCTCCGCCACATAGTCACCCACAGTCTCGTCCGACTTTCTGTTTCTTGTATTAAACTTCCATCGTTGCATTATTTCACTGGGTTTAGGGTGAAAATGATTTCTCAGCAGTCTTACCAGGTCACTGTAGGACTTGTCTCCTGGTTTGTCGGGGCTGAGCAGGTTTCTCATCAGTGCATATGTCTGCGCGCCGACTCCACTTAGCAGCACGGCTCGTCTCTTTTCCTCATTGTCAATGTCATTTGCCACGAAGAAATGGTCCAAAATCTCACAGTACTCTTCCCAGGTCTGTGACTTGCTATCAAAAGGTGACACCGATCCCACCGTGGCAGCCATGATTCTTCACTACAGAGAGCGCCCAACTTTCTTCTAGTTGTCGGCACAACGTCTATAGCTCACAGACAGTTAGCACTAGCCTAGCTTCAGGTCACTTGACAACTCAGTTCGCACTGCACCCGTCGTTTTGACTTGCCTTCACTCACAGGCTTTCATCCTCGTCGCCATATGTGATATCGCCGGATATCAATGAAAAGAAGTGGAACATATCTTGAGTTGAGCTGACTTTATTTGCTAGCTTCTGCACTGCACATACATGACTACTCGCAGGCACTATCCAGCATGCCCTTCTGCATACACACTGCAAGTACTCAACAAAACAAGTGCGCCCTCTGTAGGCCCTTAAATGCAATAGCATACAATAGTCACTCTATAACACCTACTGTGAGCGAGACAAAGTCTGTGAGCAGGAAATAAACTGTCACACATGATATGAGATCATCAGGAAAAACAATGTAAAGCCCCCCCCCCCGGGACGCGACACGGCCCGGCGACCTCACCAGTGACGGCTGGCTGGAGCACTGCGAGGTTCGGTTGAAGAGGATGTCGTCCTTCACCAGCACGGCCACGGCTCTCAGGATGAAGGAGAAGAAGAGGTTGAGGTGGATGTAGTTCCTGGTGCAGTGGAGCTTCCTGCAGACGTGTGAAATAAGGACACAATCTATATTACATTAGATCACTGTCAGAGAGCAAAGGGCAAGAAAAACCTGAACCAGTTTAGCAGCAACACGACGTAATGAGCAACAACCTCATTCTTCTCTTCACCTCGTGACACCGATAACATGACTGTCACCTTCAGTGTGCCTGTTAGCTCCTCATATATATATATATATATATATATATGTACATATAAAACAAAGAAAAGCCTTCTTCACTTTCTTCCCACTTGTCTCTCTTTTTACAAACAACATTTTTTAGAAAAAGATTTAATTAGTGTAAGAGCAAAAATTAAAAAACAAAAATGAAAGAACGGGACCAGTTCCTCATCCCTTAAGGGGTCAAGTTATGTTATATTAAATATATCAAGACTTACTTTACTTATACTACTTTATTTTCGGACAGGATTCCCAACGTCACCAGATTTCATTATAAACACTTTTACACATTTACACTGTTTTTGCTCTAAAACTAAGATAAACACATGAAATGGAAAAAAATACTTCTGGTTTAGAGAAACATGAGGAAATTTTTGAGTTTCCATTAATAACGTCCTTCTTGTATTTCATCTGTACAAACAGTGAATGAGCAACTTAAGCCTCTGAACGTTAAAAAAAAAATTCTTCATATTTATTTCTATAATGATGAATAAAACTCAGTCAGTCTCCAGTTTGTGTCTAAAATCTCGTCAAGCAGTGGCAGGTTTTTATTTTGACCAATAATCAATCAATCAATAATAGAACCCCTTTTGATCGATGGTATTAAACCTCGATGCAGCAATTTGTTTGACAATGTTTGTTGCAAACAAAGGCCTGGATTCGCACGTACTTAAAAAAGTGTATGTTATTATTTATTCATTTATTGTTTCTCTTCCTTCTTTTGTCCTCTGACACAGCGAAGCATTTCAAACTGCATCAACAATGATGATACATCAGTCTGATCAGATACATGAATCAGTCAGCAGTCAATCACAGGGCTGACACATTCACAATCTGGGCCTCTTCTCTCATCAACCTCAGTGTTTGTGTAGCTACTGTACGTCCTCGATGACGTGAAAACATAATGAGGTTTTACTCAGAGGCGAGCGATAGATGGCCATGGATAAAGCCTGGATGCAGAGGAACCTCAAACATAAGAGGATTAGCATCATCAAACACACCGATAATGTTAATTACTGATGCCACTACAAGAAGAATGAGCTTTTCTTACTCAGCCTCTAAAGTGCACACACTCGCTCAAAGTGTCGATGCAGTGAGTCTTTGAAGGTTTTTTCATGTCTCTTCATTC